>ML111993.1:0-32002 GCA_003697995.1 Taxidea taxus jeffersonii | reverse complement strand
CACACCTGAGAACTGCTATTGCTTTTTAGGGATAAACTGAGGCTCTGAGCAGTTAAACAGGTTGCCCCCAGGCCACACAGCCCACTAGTGGTAGAGTGTGGACCCAAACCCAGGTCCGTCTGACTCTATAGTCTGTGATCATACCTACCACACAACACTACACTTCCTTCTTTCAGTCTGGGTAGAGAATAGTGTCTAGGAATCTTGGGAGGGGCGTAGGAACTGTGAGCTTCTAGAGGCAACAGATAAAGCTACCTTAGCTATTATTCTATCCCCACTGCCTAGTGTCACCCCAGAAGCATAGTAGGCACTAAACAAATATTTGTTGGATTAACGAGAGGGCCAAGATTAATGCAAATGCATATATCTCTATCGGTAGACTCTTAGGCAAGGCAAAGAGGTAGGTTTGTATTAGAATTGTGTTTAATTTTCCTTCTCTGTCTCTGAATTGTGAGCACCTGTTTCTGTGATGGTGCCTGTCCTCATTAGCCAGAGACGCTGTAGCAGAACACCACAGACTGGGTGGCCTACACAACAGGACGTTTTTTCCCAGTTCTGGAGGCTAGAAGCTTGAGGCCAAGGTCAGCAAATTTGGTTTCTTCTGAGGCCTCTCTCCTTGGCTTGCAGAGGATCACTTTCTCATGCTGTCTTCCCGTGGTCATCTCTCTGTGCGGACATGTGTCCTAATTTCCTCTTCTTATAAGAACACCAGTCATATTGGATTAGGGCCTTCCCTAATGACCCCATTTTATTGTAATCCCCTCTCCAAAGGGGACTCTCTCTAAATACAGTCATATTCTGAAGCCCTGGGGGTTAGAACTTCCATGTATGAATTTGAAAAAGCATAATTCATTCCATAAGTGTCGGTTTTGTTCATTTTCTTATCTGCCCAGCTTCACAGGGGGTCTGGCACTCAGTTAGCTAAGCAGACTGGATAAAGGAAAGAAGGAAGAAAAGACTAGTATGTGGAAGGATGGATAGTGCGTTGGGGGGATAGGTAGATGGATGGATGGGTAATGGGTAAGTTGTTGGCTAAATGGGTAGATGAATGAATGGGTGGCTGGATGGGTGGATGATGGGTGGATAGATGGATCTATAGATGATGGATGAGTCGACGGTTAAATGGGTGGATGGATGGCTGGATAGATCTGGGATATGATGCTTCACCATGATGGGTGAAGCTTTACCATGATGGATGAGTGGATTGATGGGTGGGTGGACGGCTAAATGGGTGGATGGATGGCTGGAGAGGTCTGGGGTGTGATACTTCACCATGATGGGACGCTCTGCCGGTATCTGACCACTCGACAGGAACTTGTGCTTGTATAATATCATCTCACATCTAAATTTGAATCGTGTTTCTCCCAAAGGTCTCTGCTTTGTCTCCTCAGTGCTTATCACTCTTACAAGCGAAGTATTTTGCTTATACGTTTTCTGTATTGCCTCCCTCTACCAACTAGATCCATGAGGATGGAGGGTTTTCTCTGTCTTGTTTACTGTTCTATTCTTGGCACCTAGAACAAAGCTGGCATATGGTAGGTGTTCAGGAACTATGTGGTGACTGAATAAATAAATGAGTTAGCCTCCTTCCTTGGCCCCTGTCTAGATACCTTAAGATCCAGCAGAAGACCGGCTCTCTTCCTCTGAGAAGACTTCCCTGACCATTCAAATTTTCTAGAATCTTTTTTTAAAGATTTTATTTATTTATTTGACAGAGAGAGAGAGATCACAAGTAGGCAGAGAGGCAGGCAGAGAGAGAGGGGGAAGCAGGCTCCCCGCAGAGCAGAAAGCCCAATTCGGGGCTTGATCCCAGGACCCTGGGATCATGACCTGAGCTGAAGGCAGAGGCTTTAACCCACTGAGCCACCCAGGCGCCCACCCCCCTGCCAGATTTTCAGAGGTCGGAGGCTTCTCCAGAGGTGGGAGGAGTGTTGGGCTATTCTCACCAGCTGCAAACTGGGCTCCTCAGCATTAATATGCCTTAAGTGAATCATATAAGGTAAATCAGCTTGTGGCTCTACAAAATACAGATTCCCTAGCCCCATCCCCAGAATTCAAGTGTCTGGCTATAAGGTCCAAGAATCAGCATTTCAATGTCCCTCTTCCAGCATATTCTGAATTACAATCATACTTGAATCAACTTTGGGAAGCTGGGCGAAGTTAAACACTGGGAACCTGGGGTCATAGCTGCTTGGGAATGTAGTCCAGTGCCCTGACTTTCTTTATTTCTAGCAGACAGCTAGCTATTAATTTCCCCTCCATCTGTCTTAAGGGAGCTTGGTTTTCTTCTCATAGTCATATATAAACTATGCCAAATGGAGATCTTTTCTGATTATAGTTGCTGGATGTGGTGGAGGGACATGAACCCTAACAGGTGTGATGAAGCCCAGACCCATTGGTGTTTCTGTCACAAGGTCTCAAGTGCTCCCAAGAAGTAGACAGGAGAACTGGTTCTCAGGGCAGAGGTGGCAGATCCAAGGGCAAAGGTCCCACAGGCCAACTGATTTATCTCTTTGCTTTTATTCACACATTCTTCCTTAACCTCTCAACTCCCACCCTATGTCCATGGGTTTACAAAGTGGGTGGTCATGGTATTATGTTGGAGGGAAGCTAAAGCTGTAGGGGGTTAAGGAAAGAGGTTCCCCGCCCAGCCCCCCTCTCCTCCCCGCCCCCCCCCCGCCCCCGTTAGGCTTTAGATGTGTTTGGAGACTGATTTAGGAGTTCTTATTTCCCTCCTGCCTCTCTTCCTTCCTCTCTTTCTCTTCTTCCTCTTTCTCTTCTGTCACCTCTTCCTTCGTGACCCCATATTCCCTCGTGTCCTTCCAACATCTGCCATCTATTGGGCAGTTACCATAAGCCTGGCTCTGTATCAAGAGTCTTTACAAATTTTGTTCCATCAAGTCCTTGCAACAACACTCTGGGGCCCATTCCATTACCTTCTCCATTTAGGAGGAAGCCGAGGTTCTCAGACGTAGGTAGTCACTTGCTCAAAGTCACACAACTTGTCCCAAGGCAGAAATGGGATTCAAATTCGGGTTGTCTGATGTCATGCAAAGCCCATGCCTAGAACCATGACACAAGGACAAACAAACCCAAATGCCTGCCTAGGTTGTTTAGAACATAGGGAGTAGTGGAGAGTGTGGCAAACTGAAGAGCCCTTGTGCCAAATAAAGCAAGCTGCTTCTACTCGTCACCATCTGAGTGTTGTCAGGTGGGGTCCTCCGATTTCTCAAGAGAAGCTGGAAATGCAAATCTTGATGTGAAATCTTGTGACTGGTAAATGTCAGCAAATAATTATTTTTCATTGTGTGAGTCAAACGTCCCTCCGGGTTGAATTTAGCCTGTAAGTCACTAGCCTACGACCTCTGCTTGAAACTGTAGAGTGTAGCCTCTGTGGGCATGGAGCATCATGACATCCATCCATTGGCCCTGGATGCCGAGTCTGATGGATCTTTGTCTTTTTTGTGTATTAGTCCATGATGCTCAAAGAACTATGGCTACTATGAATGGGGAAGGTCCAGATAATCCCAAGTGACATGTCATAAAGCTGCACCATTTACTATAGTAGCCACTAGTCACATGTGGCTGTTTATATTTATTTCTTAAGATTTATTCATTTATTTGAGAGAGAGAGAGGAGCACAAGTGAGGGAGGAGCAGAGGCAGAGGGTGAAGCAGGCTCCCTGCTGAGCAGGAAGCCCTGTGTGGGGCTGGATCCCAGTACCTGGGATCATGACTTGAGCTGAAGGC
This sequence comes from Taxidea taxus jeffersonii, assembly GCA_003697995.1. NCBI lineage: Eukaryota > Metazoa > Chordata > Mammalia > Carnivora > Mustelidae > Taxidea > Taxidea taxus. The sequence goes on along the minus strand of ML111993.1, from coordinate 28,253 downwards.
AGATGCTTAATTGACTGAGGCACCCAGGTGCCCCTGTGGCTGTTTATATTTAAATTACTAAAGTTAGATAAAATTAAAAATTCAGTTCTCTAGTCACAGGAGCCACATTTCATAGTTTTATTGTAGTCTGGTAGCTACTATATCAGCACAGATGTAGAACATTTTCATCATCGCAGAACATTCTACAGGACAGCATTATTGACAGACTCTGGGTTGGCCTCTTTTCTCTGTCCCCCTCCTCTTTTTGTTCCTTAACCCAGGAAATCCCCACTGGTGACAAGAGAGCCTATCTGGACAGAGAAAAGAAAGTAGTTCTGTACATTTTAATGGGAGAAAGCTATTTCATCAACTCATCTTCCTCTCAATAAACATGGACATCATTGATGTCCTTCTGGAAACTTTTGCCTACCTCTGGATTGGTTCAGAAAAAGTAATTCTTGGAAGGTATTTCAGAACAGACAGAGGAGCAGCAAGCCCTGGGAAGAGACATTTTGAGGGCTCACCGAGCCAGCAGTCTGCACCTGGGAACCCCCTCTCCTCCCATCCCAATGCAGTCTACTGCTGCTTCTGCAAGGACATTACTGGAGCAAGTTAGTCTCAACTAGTCCTCGCTCAGTAATGGGAAAGAAAATTAAATGGGGGCTTTCAAATGCATCAAGGAGGAAAGAGTTCTCGGTACAAATGTAGGACAGCTAATAAAAGAAGACAAGCTTGAAATTAACGATGATTCAAAAATGCCAGAGTTACCAAGTTGTTGCTTTTTTTTTTTTTTTTTTAAGGATCCAATGAGAAAGACAAAGTAGAGAAATTGAAACATTTACCAGACATGAAGGAATTGCTAGAATAGTTATCAGCCAAGGAGTAATTAGAAAAGACTTGGATATGCCGAAGAGTCTGCAGGGTTGGCAAAGGGGAAGACATGGGGCATAAAGTGAATCTGCCAAATTGCTCCATGATTCAGGACCTGGGTGGGTGGGGAACAAGCATATCAGGGAGAAGAAAGCCAAAGGAAGAGCTTTCTCCGTAGAAAGGATAGCCATCTTGAATTGTGACAAGGAAACTTAATGAAGGGTTGGAATAAGCAACATCAAGAGAGGGGATTTTCAAGGTGGTATCCGACCAATTGCAGGAGACAGAGAAGAGTCAGTGCCAGCTTTATTACTGATTAAAAAAACTCTTTTGGAGGACATAGCTTGCTTAATACTCTTTTGAATTGAACTTACCCCAAACCCCAATATCAGACAAACTGATGGGACACAGCCTGCTCTGCTAAACCCAGAACATATTTTCTGTAGGGAGGCAGAGCCTAAAAGAGAACACTGAGCTGAGCCTGTTCAGTTCCTTCTTCCAGACGCACCAGTCAGGTGGGGCAAGAGCCAGGAGTGTCACTTTGCTGCAGGTCCCCCTATAGGGAAACATGAAGAGTAGGGAATAAATGTTCCCGCTTCCATAACCCCACCGCCCCCAACCAGTATCACATTGTCTAAAGAAATTGACATATTGATTTTAAGGATATAAGATATTCAGAATTGCAGAGTTATCAGAATCTGAGGAAAATGTATGGGGCCACCTGGTCTCTTTCACTCTCCTTTTCAGGTTCTTCATTACTGGATTTTTACATGGATACTAACTGAGGCCCATCAACTTCATGACATCTTTTCTCCTTTGTTGCTTCTGCTTCCTGTGGGTTACCACATTGATCCGATGAGTTAGATTTATTATTATCTCTCCATTTTACTGATGTGAAAACTGAGGCTCAGGGGATGTTTAATACCTTGCCCAGGGTCACTCAGCTAGTAGGTAGGGAAGCCAGGATTTGGACGTAGGCCTGTGCCTTTACCCACTGACCTCCATTGCTGCCCCAGGACAGATAAGGAACCTGAATGACCCTGCCTTTGCTGTTTGCATACCAGGCTGTGAGGAGTGTGTGTGTCCACAGGCATTGAGAGACTTGTCCTATCCAGCAGAAGCTGAAGCCTCTCCCTCTTGGGTCTCCTGTTACAAATGTGACACAGGCAGCTAGAGTCAGGCACATCAGTTTTCAGATCCCAGCTTAACCACTGACTTGCTCTGTGACCTTGAGCAAGACACTAATACTCTTTGAGCCTCAGTTTCCTCACATGTCAATGGAGATTTTCCATTTCACAGAATGTGACAAGAATTCAATGAAATGCTGAATGTTGAAACCTAATGGAGTGAACCTCGAATAAAGGCACATTGCTCTTTTTGTTATAGAAGAATCAAAAAAGGAAATGCTGAACTTCTCTCTCTCTCTCTCTCTCTCTCTTTTTTTTATCCACCGTGACAAGCCACCTCATGCTGCTCCATCTTTGTCCATGGTGTTCCTTTGCGTGGAATGCTCTTCTCCTTTGATCCAACTCCCTCAATTTGGTGACCTCCCACTTGTGCTCCAAGACCTGGATCAACATTCACTTTTTTGGAGTCTTGTCAGATTCAAGCAGAATGAGTTGCTCCACAAATCTGTTCGAAGTCCCTACTTACTTTCTCTATTAAAATTCTAAAAAATGATACGATATGACTCTTCTGATGACTTGTCTCTCTCCCAACTCCCAACAAGGCTGGAGGTTTTTAAAACTAGAGAACGATGCCTGAGTCATCAAAATGTCCCCTCATTAACAAGAACACTGTGTGAAAGGCTCAAGAAATGTTGGAGCAAGTGAATATTTAGTGTATTTATTTATTGCTGCTTAACAATTCACCCTCTTGAAACAACATGCTTATCCTCTCACAGTTTCTGTGGGTCAGGAATCTGGGCATGGTTTAGCTGGGTCTTCTGGCCCTGGGTTCTCACAGGACTGCAATCAAGGTATGGCCCAGGGCTGCAGTCATCTCAATCTCAGGGCTCAGCTGGGAAGGTTCTACTTCCAAGTATGTTCATGTCGTTGTTGGCAGGATTCGGTTCCTTGCGGATTGTTGGACCTCACTTCTTTCTGAGCTGTTGGCTAGAGGCCTTCTTTGATTCTCTGCCATTTGGGCCTCTCCAAGGAGCATCTCACAACGTGGAACTGCCTTCATCAGAGTGAGCAAGAGAGAGGACAAGAAAGAGTGCCAGCAAGAGAGTGCTAACAAGAGAGAGTCACGCCCCCCCGCCCATAATCTAATCATGGAAGTGACATACCATTACCCTTGCTGTGTTATGTTCATTAGAAGCAAGTCTCTAGGCACAGCCCACACCAAGGAGAGGGGATTACACAAGGCTGCCAATGTCAGGAGGCAGAGATCACTGGGAGCCATGTCAGCAGCTGCCTACCACACTTAAAATGCAGAAGGGAGTAGAGGGGAGGGAAGGGAAGGGAAGGAAATGCCGAAGGGAGAGGAGGAGGAGATCCAGAAGAATAAATAAGAAAGAAGAGAAAGGAAGAGGAGAGAAGGGGATCAGTCATCAAACACTGATGGGATATCTACTTGTTCCCAGTAAGGCGCCACAAGAGGCATATGCGCTGTAAAATGGCTGTGCCCTGTGGGTATCCCTCAAGTTGGGGAGATGAAACACCCACGATATATAGTAACTGGCATCATCTGTAGGGTGGGCTGCATGATGCAGCAGACCCCAGATGTTAAGAGATTGAGATGAAAGTGATCCCATTGGGTCCAGTGTCCTGGGAAGGGTGACCCCGGAAGTAGGCTTGTAACATGGTGAATTGGGAAGAAGAAACAGTACACTATGGGGGTGAAGGATGATTGGGGAAAGGCTCAGAGGTGGGAGACTTCTTAAGTAAAAGGAACTCCAAAATACCTACCCTGGAGGATTCTAGGAGGCCTTAGTGAGAGGAGGTTGTGGAAGCCAGTGGTAACCAGGTCTTGGAGGGTCCTGAGAGCCTACAGGAGCATTTTGGGTTCCATTTGGTGGACCACTAGGAGTCCTTGAATGTGGGTGAGTGGAGGCAGTATTAAGTAAGGGTAAGCACAGAAGTCTGGAACTGGAAACATTGGCTTTCCAGTCCCTCTTTAAAAAAAAAATTATTTATTTATTTGACAGAGATCACAAGCAGACAGAGAGAGAGGAAGGGAAGCAGGCTCCCTGCTGAGCAGAGAGCCTGATGCAGTGCTTGATTCCAGGACCCTGGGATCAGGACCTGAGCCGAAGGCAGAGGCTTTACTCCACTGAGCCACCCAGGCGCCCCTTCCCAGTCCCTATTTACCAGCTGGGAGACACCCCTTGGACAAGTGACTTAAGTTCTCTGAGCCTCAGTTTCTTCATCTGTAACAAGATTCCATTTAAATGGACTAACACCATTAAGTGCTTAGCACAATGCCTGTCATATGATGAGTTTTCAACAAGTAGTTAAATAGTTGCTGCTATTATTGTTGTTGTTGTTGTTGTTGTTATCATCATCTCTGAGTTGGATGTAGGGGACTGATTATCCTGAGAAATGGAGGAATTGAAAATGTCAAAGTCTTCCTCTTAGTGACAGAACATTCCTCTGGCCTTTTCCCTTTCCTCTTCCTGGTGTGGAGCATGACAGATGAGCAATAGGGACTTAAAAGTGACAGATGTGCCCTTCAAGGACGGGACAAAAAGGGGAGGGACGGAGGGAGGCAGGATGGAGGAGTGACCTAACAATGCCTAGCATCATGGTCAATGGCCCTACAGAGATCTAAGGAACTGTCTTTATAGAAATGTAACTTTGGGGCCAAGGCAAGGGCAAGTTCCCAGAATTTGCCTGGGGCACTGGCACAGCCGGTCTCATTCAGAGGGAGGAGTCGGGACTTGGGTCCCAAAGACAGGAGGGTCCTTGGAGGTCAATGGGATGGACATCCTTGCTTGTACTGGGCTGTTATTCTTTGAAGGAGTTTGTTGACATGAGCAATTGGAGGAGGGGTGCTTGGGAGGGCCTTAGACTCAAAGTCAGTTAAGATCCTGAACTCTGGGATGGTGGGGTTTTGTCCTAGGGAAGTGGGGGGAGCTTGCTTTTTCACCTGTCCTTTTCCTCCCCCAGACTCTGTTAAGCATTTTTATTCAGGTAAAAAGCACCTCCCTGGCCATCTCCTGCTATAGTCTTTCCTCTCCACTTCTTCCCATCAAAGCTCACCAGTCCCAGAGTTGTAGTCCTTGAGTTCTTTTCACTCTCTTATCTCATTAAAGTGGTGGTTCTCAGAATTTGAATTGCAGGTACTAGTGCATTTTCAGTGTTGAACCTTCTTGTTGAGATTGGACATCCAGACAGAGATCCAGAGATATGAACGTATCTCACCATGGAAGTTACTCTCTATTTTGTCAAACCTTTTAAAACTTATTCCATAAATGACAAGTTGTGGTTTTTCTTTTCTCCAAAGAAGAAAGGATAGACTCAAATAAAAGGCAGTTCCTTAAATGGAATAATTTTAGCTTTTTGAGAAACTCCCCTCTACTGATTTTGAGTGAGTGTGTGTGTGTGTGTGCGCGCGCACACGCGCTGGTGCAGGTACTACACTACTATTTGTGCTAAGATGTTAATGGCTTGATAACATTCATTCAGGAAATAGCAAGTTCCTCCTATGTGTTTAGCCAGGTACTAAATGCTAGACCTGTGGAGACAAAGGCAACTTGGTATCTGAGCCAGAAAATTCAGTCTTGATGAGGAAAACATTTGGGAACAGTGAAGCCGATTCCAATACAATATCTCTGAACAACAGGGACATTTCTTGAAGCTTTGACAAAATGCTATGGGTGTACCAAGGAGAAGCATGGAGAATTTCCTCCTCCAGGGGAGGAGGAAGTAGGGGAAGAACATTCCAGGCAGAAGCAACTGCTGCAGAGAGGTAGAAGGGCAAGATGGTAAAAGCTGCGTTTATGACTCTGTAGGGGCCTAGATACTTTAATGTCACCTCATTTTAATCTCCACAACAACATGTGAGGTGGATATTATGATTCTCATTTTGCCGTAAAGAAAGGAGACTCACTTGGGAAAGTAACTTGCTGGAGGTCACATAGGAAGAGTCAGGCATGGGGTTTGACTCAAGCCCTGCCTGACTCCAAACCCATGGATATAACCACCCCAGAAACTTCTTCAAGAAGATTTCCATGTCTCCCTGCCCATGTCCATATTCCTGATACTACTCAGAAGGAAAAGAGACAGGAAATGCATGCTGGGGTTGCCTTATCAATAGGCGAGCTTGCCAAGTAAAATACAAGATGCCTTGTTAAATTTGAATCTCAAATAGACAGGGAAACTTTTTTTTAGTACAAGTATGTCCCAAACATTACATGGGACATACTTATACTTAAAAAACTCATGATTCATTTGAAATTCAAATTCGGCTGGGTGTCCTGTATTTTTATTTGTACCTCTGTCCACCTTATCAACAGACCAGCACATTTCTGCTTATTTCCCAACCTGAACTTTGAGATCCTAAGAGTGATTTGAGTAAAAATTTCTTGCTTCCCATGAAAACTCAAGTTCTCCTCTTGCCGCGTTGAAACTGGATTTCAGTGAAGCAGGATGGGTTTAGGTGAGCCCCTTCAATCCCCAAACCTTTCTTGGCAGTCTGTTTGTTTCACTCAAGGATAAGATTTGTTCCATGGAGAATATCATGGAACAGACTGATTTCAAGTGATGTGAGGTCCCTAAAAAGAAAGCTGGGGCTGAAGAGTTCTAGACCTTTCCAGTTCGTGGATTCCACAATTCCATGGGGGCTTTTTTGGGCCTCCCACCCCATCCTCACTTTCTCTCCTACTCTAGGCAGCAGTACCTCAGCTTTTGCCTCCCATCTCAGGAATCTCTTAGTAGGCATTGGTGCACCTACCCTCTGGGAGCTGGGAGGGGAGTACACTGTCAGCACTTAACATCGACAAGCGCTTTCCTTTCTTCTCTTCTCCCTGCTATTTGACAAACAAGAGGGTTGTTTAATCACAGAAAGCAGACTGAAGTGGAGTTTTTATCTTGAGCCATTCACTAAAGGGATCAAATTTGGGTTACCTTTGAAGAAATGAAAAAAGAGTGGCTTCTTTCCCTTCTTCTTTCCTGTTCCATCAGCTTTAAGAAAAAAAAAATCGATAGTTTGAAGGGAAAATGCTTACTGAGTGGAAAAGGCAGAGAAAGTTCCCTGTTGGTTAAAGATGTATAACCAAACCATTTGGGCTAATGAAACCTAATGCTGTCCTACAGAGTTTCTTTCTATTTTGTTCCACAGATCATCCGAAAACCCTCTGACCTAGAGCTTCACATTTTTGTCCTTGGTATTAGTAGGGCTGCATAGAATATGGGGTCTGGCAGTTATATTAATCTTCAGATTGCTGGGAAGTGTGGGTTCATGTATGGGGAGAAGGCAATATAGAGGCAGACACTTTGCACACATTATCTCATTTAATTCCCCCCACCATCCTATCAGATAATTACTGCTCTGCCCACTTTATAGATCAGGAAACTGAGGCTCCTGGAAGCTCTGGCTAGGTGACGGAAGATGAACACTTGGGGAGTCACAGTCATTGGGTGGGAGTTAGAAGACAGAGGTTCATGCTGCTAATAGGACACCCACTGAAAAACTGTTGACTCACCCTCCTTGCTCTTTGCTTTCAGGATTACTCACCCCTACTCTAATAATATTAAACCCAAAGCTGCTATTGTAATGTAGGTATTGTTCTTCTCCCCTTCTCTTCACATGGGATGATGTAGAACAGATGATAGTCTTCCCACTTTCCTGGCAGCTCAGAAGGAATAAGCCAAATAAGGGCAACTTGCTCATTAGGAAACAGATATCAGGATTTTCCAGATACAGGCGTGAGTGACATGCTGGTGCTGGTCAATGATGGGGTTGCTGATCACTTTGGAAAGGTCCCTGGATTCTAGCCCATAGACTTTATCTGTTCACTAAGTGAAAAACTAATGTTCAAACCATTGCTATGAAGCTACTAGCTAGGTAGGCTTTAGAAATCTGCCTGGATGGTCAGTTCTCTGCTGCAATTTTTTTCCACCATGCAATGGGCAATGATTTGGTTCTCAAGAGTCAGAGCTTAAAATACACAGTGAAGAGTTGGAGGGGTGTTTAGGGATAGGGCTGAGAGGGGAAAGAATTCAGGTAATAATGATCAGCCATGTCAATCCACTCATTCATTCATTCATTCAAATATTTATGTCATCATTCAGTAATATTTATTGAGTCCCCACTATGTGCCAAGACATGTTGAGAGTGTTGACATTATAGCTGTGAACACAGGTGATATCTTCAACAACAGTGTGTATTCTAGTAGATGGGAGGGAGGCAGACAGCTCTGAGTGATGAATTACATTGTTCATTATGTAATTAAACATAATTACATGGCAACTGTTTCAGAGGAGTTAGGAGTGTATAATGGGAGGGGGCTGACTTCATGGGAGAAGTCAAGCTAGTCTTCTCCAGGAAGGGGAGATTTGGGGTTGAAATCTGAAGGATGAGTAAGAATTAACTAGGTGAGCTGTGGGAGGCAGCAGGGGTGAGAAAGAGTGTCCCAGGTAGAAAGAGTTGATGTGCAAAGATTTGAAGAAAAGGACAGGGTAGTAGGCTCTTCCTCTGTCACTGAATTCTCCAGCCCAGAGTTTGACATTCCCTTCCCTGTACAGAGCAAGCACTAACCAACAGGAGGCTTAGATCCCATCGACAGCTCCCAGGATTCTTACCTATGTGGGGATCTGGAATCTACTGGAGAGTCTGATGGAAACCCAGTCATTTTATCCTAGGATATGCACGCAGACACATAAGTACAGACTTTGCAGAGAGCGTCAGAGGACTTTGTTGGCCCCACAGACCTCGGGCTTCCAAAGAAGTATGTGGAATTCTAGTCTTCTCTGCAGCTTTAGGCTGTTCTCTGCTATCTTTCACGACTCAGCCATTGCTTCCTCTAGGAATCTTTCCTTAACTCTGGAGGACTGAGCCAAGGACTCCTCTCAACACTTTCCCCATTGGGATGTCCATCATTCTGAATTTTGGATGTTGCCTCTCTAATGGTTTGGCCTCCTCCTCCTGGATTGTGAGCTCCTTGAGGACAGGAGCTGTGGTTAGAGTTAGACCCCCCAGTGCCTAGTATAGTGCTCTGCATTAGTAGATGCTCAGTAAATACTTCCTAAATAAATTACTACAGTGCCTAACTTGTCCCCAAAAGTTCACTTGCTAGTTTTGATTTCCTGCATGACCCGAACCTCCATGCATAAACAGAGACTCCAGCTGACTTCCAGGCTGAAGAGTCTGGTTTGCCATTATTACAGTCAGGCCTTCCAATTCCCATCTCTCTGAGTGACAAGAGCCACTCTGAAGAGTTACTCATTTCAAATGAACTCCACACCGAAGCACCAGACCTCTGCTTCTGCTAGGAGACTGTAGATTTACTCCTGCCACTGGGTCAGTCCCCACGGCTCCAGAACCCACTAAATATCATTGTTACTTCTAAGCTGACATTTACCAAAGCATACTGTGAGTGAGACCAGGCCTAGACTAGGCTTTTTAAAACCTTGCTGGTCAGGGGTCTGTAGACCAGCATCCATGGCCATCACCTGGTGGCTGCTTAGACATGCAGAATCTCTGGCTCTACTGAACTAGATTCTGAATTTTAATAATTCAGTTTAATAATTCAATTTCCTATGAGGTAGGTACTATTATTGCCCCACTTCACAGATGTGTAAACTGAGGCTTAGAGAAGGGTTGTCTCTTACAGAAGTCACAAAGTTGGTAAGTGGAAGAGCCAGGACTTTATATCCTGGTCTTCAGGCTCTATCCCCAACTTGCACTTAACGAAGAAGCTTTTCTTTTCTTTTCTTTTTTTAAAAGATTTTATTTATTTATTTGACAGAGATCACAAGTAGGCAGAGAGAGAGAGGGAAGCAGGCTCCCTGCTGAGCAGAGAGCCCGATGTGGGACTCGATCCCAGGACCCCTAGATCATGACCTGAGCCAAAGGCAGAGGCTTAACCCACTGAGCTACCCAGGCGCCCCAAAGAAGCTTTTCTATTTCTTGATGTGTTAATGTATGAATTTGTCTCATGGGTGGGAATCTTCCCCATCCCTCAAATTTGGCTTTTAATTTAGGAGTGAGCCTCTCTTTTAAAGAACTAGACCAGAGTTTCTAAGCCAGGATGTTCCCATCAATTCTCTTTGCTTCCAAACTTCTCCTCAAAATGTAGGGGCTTTCCCCCAAGCACTTGAGCAAAACTTTTAATTTTTCTTCATCCCCAGCCTTCCTTCTTCCACAGTGTGCTGCTTAACCCTAGCCTCTTAGGCCTATAGTTGCAGACTCTTGACTGTGTGTGCCTTTGGCCCAGGATCAGAAAAGCAGACTGCCAAAAGGTGGACTCTTCTGCCCAGGGGACACCCAAACCCTGTCCCTGTCCTTGATGTTTGATGAAACATGAATGATGAAACCCTGTAGTTTCTCCCCTGCCTTGGCTAATGCCCGGTGTCTGGGGCTGGTAGAGAGTTCAGCTCCCAACACCTCCTCAGTACTGTATAGCCTGAGGCAGATCCTGAACCCACTCCAGCCTTCAGTTCCTTGACATTGAAAATGAGGGGTAGGTCCTTAAAAAAAAATTAGACATAGAATTACCATAAGACTTTGGCAATCCCAGAAACTCCCTAACTCTGTTCCTAGGCATACACCCACAGTAACTCAAGCAGGGATTCAAGCATATGCGTGTATACCAACATTCCTAATGGCATTATTCACAGTAGTCAAAAGGTAGAAGCAACCGAAGCATCCACGGACGGGTGAATGGATAAACAAAAGGTAGTCTATACAATGGAATATCGTCCTGTCTTAGAAAGAAAGAAATTCTGACACGTGCCACCACACAGATGAACTTCAGAAATATTATGCTAAGTGAAATAAGCCTGGCAGAAAAAGAAGTTGTGGATGATTCCACTTTCATGGGGTACTTAGCATAGGCCAGTTTATAGGGACAGAAAGGAGAAAATGGGTTATCAGGGGCCGGGGGGGATGGGAGAGAGGGAGTTAGTGTTTAATGGGTACAGAGTTTCTATTTGGAATGATGAAAACCTTCTGGAGCTGGCTATTGGTGATGGCTATACAACATTGTCAATGTACTTAATGCCGCTGAGTTGTACACCTAAAGATGGTTACAATGGAAAATTTTAGGCTATGTATATTTTATCATAATACAAAATGCAAAAGAAAAAAAGTGGGGGAGAGGGATTGGACAGATGGATCTAGAAGGTTAGTGACTCTGTGAACTTAACAATATACACATTGAATCCACATTCCAGCCTCGTTTTGGGGCTGGCCAAATAGTGTCTAGGGCAGTGTTCCAGGTACTTAATCCTGGTCTAATGTGGGTCTTTTCCACCAGTCTGTGGCAAAAGGAGTAAAAAACCACTATGGACAATATTGTGTGTTTTTTAGCAAGTGAGATTTATCAGTTCAGGAGTAAATTCTTCATTCTGAGATCTATTTTCCTTTCTCCTACATTTTGGGTATAAAGTATACTTAATTTTGTGAAATGATCATACTTATTTTCACCTGACCAGAAAAATTGGCAGCCTCTATTTCATTTATTTATACTTCAAAAGTTGTATGTGTTTGTGGAAACCCAACATCTAGGAATACTCACTTCTAACTTAGAAGACGGCAGCCATCTGGGTAGGATGGATGGACGGAGGGACAGATGGCTCAAGGGCGCTTTGAGCAGTGGTTGAGAAGGGACACTCATCTGTGGTCTTAGAATTCATGAGGATCCTCCTCCCCTCACCACTGCCTTCCTGCTCCCACCCACCTTCTTCATTATTCCCCTTCTCTGCTTTTTTCCTAGCTCACTTAACCAGCCTGGATTCTTTGCCTTCCGCTGGCTTGTTTTGGCTTCTGACTTCATTCTATGTTTTCTTTCTATGTTATTTCCTTGCTTCTCCTCTTTCCCTTATTTACCGTCCTGAAGATTGAAAGCCCTGGCTCTTTCTTGAAGCTGTCCCAGGTAAACCCACCTGATCAAGCGTCCCTCTCCTCTGAGCTCCCTCAGTGTGTGTCTCGGTATTTTGATGACCACTAGGGGAATTTCATGGTGGGGTCTTCACACATCTCTCGTTCCCTGAGTTTAGTTATTGAAAATACTTGCTCTATGCTGGGTGGGCGTGACAGAGGCAGGGTGCACAAGAGTGAACAAGGCAGACTGGTTTCTCCTTTCTGCAACTATGTTTTAGTAGAGGGAGATGGGGGGGGAATCACAAAATAAACAAGGTGATTGCAGGTGGAGATAAAAGCTGTAAGAAAATAAAACAAGCTGATTGGGGAAATGAGAAGAGGAGAACGGTTTACCATGTGGTCAGAGGAAACTAGCATTTGAACTGAGATCTGAATAAGGAGTTAGTTATTTTGAAAACCTAGGAGTAGAATGTTCTAGGCAAATGAAATAGCCAATGCAAAGGCTTGGAAGTAGGAACCAGCTCAGTTTGGAGGAATGCTTATGAAGGTCAAAGTCATGTCCTGATCCTCTTAAGGTTCCTCAAAAGCTCCTTATTACCCTCAAGATAAAACTCTGATGGTTTAAGGCTCCTTGCAGCCTGGTCCCACGCTCTTCTCTAGCCACACTCTGATCACTCCTGCACAAAATCCCATTCTCGGTATTTCTCAAACATGAACTTGAGTCTGTCACTTGGAGGGCTTGTCAAAACCCAGCCCTCTGGACCCCACCTCTTAGAATGCACAGTTCTGTAAGTCTAGAGTGGGGTCTGAGAATCTGCATTTCTGTCAAGTTCCCAGGAAGTGCTGATGCCACTGGTCTGCCCTTCACTTTGAGAACCACTGCAATCCTCCAAGCTCTGTCTGATCGCTGGGTCTTCCTACAGAGGAGTGTTCTTTCCCTCTCTCTGCCTCCTTGGTCTGGATCTCAATTTTTGGTTCTCGTTTTTCCCAGATTGCATCAACACAGAGAAGAGGGCTCCTTCTCTGTGCACCTCTGAATCTGGCCCATAATATCACTGACCACACCAGAGTCACAGCAGTTTACTTGTCTATCCCCTTGTCTACCTGTTTACTTGTCTTGTAAGCAGTTTACTTGTCTGCCCTGGATGGGGAGCCTGTCAAAGGCAGAGATTTTCTTGTTGAAACCTCAGCATTTGGTACAATCTCTGACATGTAGCCTGTCCCCAATAAATTTTATAAATGTGTTATAACAATGAGAAGGGTCACATGACTTGAAATCATTTTGCTAAGAGTCAGCCCCACTTTCCATGGTTTGGGGCCAGAGCCTCTATTAGGTGGTCCCCCATTTAATATTAACTCTGGCTTCCTTCAGCTCATGTAGAAACCCAAAGAACTGTCTTTCCAGGTCAATACCATCTCCTTTATTTCTAAGTTTCTGAAAGCAGGGAGTCTGGCTTTTGTTTCTGAATCCCCACCCCACCCCCAACTCTCAGGAGACCCTGTCCACCTCCAAAATCACTTGGCATTTGTCTGGTCAGCGCTGTGTTCTTTCTGTTTCTTGAACATAGGTTCTCAAGATTCCTCTGGGCCTCTGACTCAGCAAGACACTAGCAAGTGGAGTGGTTAAGAGCAGTCCTGTCACTCAGCCAGAAAGCCCGTTCGACATTTACTATTGAAGTACTTTTATTCACCTCAGTAAATGGCTGCTCCTCGGATCCCTCTCCAGGGCCCGCTGTCTGCAGGGTCCTGGCCACCATACCCTTGGTACCCAGACTGCCCTGTACCTAACATCCATCCGATTAGTCAGCCCCACGCTGTCCCAGTAAAGAATACCACCCATGGTTAAGAGCACAGGCTTTGGGATTGGAAACACCTGGATCTCCATCCCAGCCCTTCTCCTTACCATCACCTGTATATCCTTGGGCAAGTTGCGTATCCTTCTGAGCCTTACTCTCTTCATACGAAAAAGGCGGATTGCAATTATCACTTCCCTCTTGGATTGCTATAAGGAGGGAATGAGATGGTGTGTTAATTAATTGATTGATTAATTGATTAATGCTCCATGCACAGCAAGGCAGATAGTAATTGCTCAACAAATGCTAATTCTGCTATTATTAAAATTATTACTGGGCACCTGGCTGGTTCTGTCAGTTACGCATCTGCCTTCAGCTCAGGTCATGATCTTGGAGGTCCTGAGATCGAGCCTCATGCCGCGGGCTCCCTGCTCAGCCGGGAACCTACTTCTCCCTCTCCTCCTGCCACTTCCTCTGATGTGCTCTCTCTCTCTAATAAAGAAAATCTTTAAAAAATTATTGTTATGAATAGTCTAAGCAAAGAAAAATATAAAGAGACTATTGAAGCCCCCCTGCCCCCCCCGGGATGCTCAAGTCCAGGAGTTGCCACAGGGTTCCAGTGGGAGATGTGTGTGCATGCAGAAGCCTGAATGAGATGCAGTTAGGCGTGGTGGGGTCTGTGGCAAAACTGAAAACATTTGCCTTTGACCTGTAGTTACTCCAGTTCTCTATTTTTATGTAACCTTGTGGATATCAAATAAAACACATCTGTAGGCCCGGTTCATTCTGTGGTCTGCCAGTTTGAGACTTCTGAGGGAGGGCCCAACCAACAAACTTCACAGATGGGAAAGCTGAGGCAGGAGTTAGACATAGAGATTCTCCAGTTGGGTGAGGACAGGAATCCTGGCCCTTCAAGCCCTCTGTGCCTTTCCCAACCTCATGCAAAGATACTTGAAGTAATACAGACGGGGCTGAGAGTGATAAGCCTGTTTCCAGTTAATAAACCTAGGGAAGTCTCCATAAAGTCTAGTGGGGAGGGATTTAAAAAAATAGCATTTATCACTTTTCTAAAAACAGAATTCTAGGACACATGTTGAATCAACCTCCTCCCCCCCGCCCCCCCCCCCCGCCCGCCCCAAAAAAAAGAGTAAAAGGGAAAAGTACCCTGGCCATTCTGGCTATGCACTCTCAGACCAGTCCCTTCGCCTCATACAGAGCCTGCTTCAGTGTTACTGCAAGAGAGAAATGTGAAAATGTTCATACAGTGCTTGTCCAGAGAGAAAAGATTAAATAGTCCAGAAGTTATTCTGGGCTTTTGGGTTGTCGGGAGCTTGTGTAGAGTCCAGCCTGCCTGTAAGGCAAACTGAGTTTCCAGGAGGAAAATGATGCATTAAGAACCGTGGTCACATCACTACCCTGACTATCGATTTGTTTGGTAATTATTTCTGCAACATCCCATCCAGGGGCAATGTGGGAGGGAGGGTGCTGCTGCAGACAGGAATCCCCAGAGCCCCTGGCTGCAGAAGATGCCCGGCTTCAGCTCTGCCTCCAGATCTGCGGTGGACAAGGGCATATGAACAGACTTGCCTTTCTCTTTCTTGTTCTTTCTTTTTTTTCCTCTCCCCAAACCAAAGGTCAGTTGCCTTTGTCTTCTGCTTCAAAACATTCCAAGAGAGAATTCTGTATTCCTTTCAGCAGAAAAGAAGTAACAGACGAAACAAAGTAAGCCACATTCAGAAGTTGCAGCCCATCTTTAAAAGCAGAATCTCACACACACACACACACACACACACACAGTAAGGTGAGCCATGGCAGATGGAAGACCGCTTTTAGATTTAGATGCCAAACTGGGTTCTCTTAGGCAAGTTCTCTTTCCAGCTTTCTGCTTAGGAGACCATGGATTTGTTTGTCCATATACAAATCTAAATATGACAGTCGCTTAGTGTGGTAGATGTGATGCCCACAGTGTGTACATGAGAAGTATGTGTCACTTGTAAGTAAAAGAGCCATCTACACACCTCTGCACAAAAGGCTATTGAATCTGGCAGTGACAGTGGCAGGGTTAGGCTATTGCACAGAGAAATAATATGGTGTGCCCGCAACATTAATAATTTAAATACAACTTTAGGATTTCTGTAGCATCTTTGCCTCACTTGTGCTCTTACAATTTGAACTTTTAAAAATGATATGACTTTGAATAAGAAATATTATCTTAAGTGGGAGGATAAAGCATAAAATATTTTAAAATTATACACAGAGAGGGAGAAGAAGGGGGTAGATAGGACAGGGTGTCCAGACTTGTCCAAATATACCTTTTTGGCACTTTCAGCTTTAGAATCGTGTAAATATTTGACATAACTTAAAAAAAAAACAACAAAGTTATATTAAGAAGTAATCCCTAAAAATCAAAAGTAAAATAAATAAAACTTAACGTGATCCTATTCCAGTTGGTTTTAATACATAGTAAGTTGAGGTTAAAAGAATCTTAAACTGATTTCAATAATCCTATTATGAGTGGTTGTGTGAGTCTGGGTGTTCTGAAATAGGCATGTGTGGTATTGTGGGATAAAGGAAATGAGTAATTATGTTGGTGTTGCTAAACTTGGATTTTTGGCATGTCAACAAGGAAATACAAATGCAAGATTTATGATTTATGTGAAAAATCTTCAGCTCTTCTTTGAGCTAGAAATGTTGTAGAAACTTGATATTTTTTTTTGTCTAAAAATAAAATTTCCTAGGTCTTTATGCTAAAAAGTCTTGGAAACCATGACTGACTAACCCAGTAAGGATGAGTAACCCTGGCCCCCCATGCTGTTCTGAACTGGCGGATTCTAGGTCTGGACAGCTTAGCTTGGAACATCTTGATATATCAGAAAGCAACAAAGCCATCAGAGGCTTCTAGCATCATAACAAAGGACTTGGCAACCAATTAAATAGACTCTCCTGACTAAAGGTGGGACAATTAGAGCATTATTAAGGATACTAATGGCAATTAATGGGAACATACTAAGTATATTTAAATCTGCAAGTTCATCTTAAGGATTAAAAAAAATCACTCAGTAATACCTCATAAGGATGTTAGTACACCAACCCATTATTTTTGAACTAGTAAATAAAGGGAAAGGATCAAGTACTTATTCTGCCTTTTCTATACAATGGTTCCCTGAGTTGCTCAGCAAGTTGATGAAGGGATACTTCTCTACGGAACTATTATAGCTAATGTGTGAGAAACAGAGGCTAAAACACCGCCACTTTGCAACCTCTAATAAATTAATAAATTTAATAAATTTATTAATAAATTAGGCAAAGAACTTTAGTGTTGCTTAGCATGACAAGAAAAGAAAAAAAATCGCACAGTATTAACCTGATGGAATTTCTTTTGAACATAAATCTGATTAAACTTCTAGGGCCTACCATCACCTTAACAGGAAATCAAGGGCACAGAGAAATGTTATCAATGCTACAGGCATGCAATCAGGAAAATACAGATTAGGGGAAAGTTTGCCAGACAAAGAGCCAAGTGTCTTGTCAAAAATAAAGAAGAAAGAATGATGGACTGTGGATATTTGGTTGTGGGGAGTGGATTTACAGATGAAAGGATACTTAGGGAGGATGCCACAATGATTGGGCATATTTGAATCTCAATTCTAACAAACAAACCAATAAACAAACACTGAAAGATGATTGTGGGGAAGTGGACATTGACTTGATATTTGCAGATATTAAGGAATTATTGTTACTTTTGTCTAATACGATATTGCAGTTATGCTTTTTAAAAAAAAAGGCAGTTCCTATATTTTAGAGATACATTCTGTAGTATTTCCAACTGGGATAATACAGTGTCTTGGATTTGCTTCAAATTGCCGTAAAAGTGTGGAAAGTGGGTCAGAATAAGATAAAAAAAATCAACTCTGTATTGATAATCATTGAAATTAAAAATGGAGATGGGGTCATTATGCTAGCTCCTTTATTTTTGTATATGTTTGATGTTTTTTCATGAATGAAAAGTTTTTTAAAAAGTAACTCATCTCTACAATAATCCTCTCCAGTATACCTTGGTAGGAAAAGTAAAAATGAAAGAAGATGGGATCGGGAGGGAGACAAACCAAAAGAGACTCTTAATGTCATAAAACAAACTGAGGGGGGTGGGGGGAAGAGGGGTTGGGAGAGGGTGGTGGGGTTACATTATATGTTTAAATAAAGCTTAAATAAAGTTAAAAAAAAAAAAAGTAACTCATCTCTAGGGCACCTGGGTGGCTCAGGTGGTTAAGCAACTGCCTTCAGCTCAGGTCATGATCCCGGAGTCCCGGGATCCAGTCCCGAATCGGGCTCCCAGCTCCATGGGGAATCTGCTTCTCCTTCTGACCTTCTCTCTCATGCTCTCTCTCACTCTCTCTCTCTCTGAAATAAATAAATCTTTAAAAAAATTTTTTTAAAAAAGTAACTCATCTCTTTACCTAACAAATTTACTTAAAGAGGATATTTTAGAAATGAAAAACCAGTATCACATGCCCACAGTGGAAAATAACTATAAAATTTGATGAAAGCAAAGCTATTATTAAATTCTCATTGTCCAAGCTTCTGAATCTAAAGTAATTTTTTTCATTGTTGAAAACTAAGTGCTAAGAGATGTTGTTTAAGACATTTCAAGAAAGTCAAGGGTATGGAGATATACTTCTGGAAGCAACTTAATGGCTAGGAAGAAAATTGATTGAGAAAGGGAATACTTTCTCACTTATATGACCACACACTCCAATGTTATTCAGTGCTGTCTGCCTGGGTACCACGTAAAACTTTCTGGGAAGCACCACTAGCATTCCAAGGAACACCACTTTGAGAAAAAAAAAAATGGTATAATATCATTGGTTTTTAAAACTGGTCAGAATAATTGCATAGAGCACACTCTTCGGGCACTAACTATGTTCTCTGGACTTTATCCTCTTCCTTGAGTATACTCAACTCTTTTTCAGTGTGACATCATTGCACATACCGAATCTTCTCACCGCTCTAAGACTCAGCTTCCAAATCTGCAAAATTCGGAAAGTGGTGGTTCATTGCTCATAGAGTTGTTGCAAGGATTAAACGAGGTAAATGTATATCAAAGGTTTAGCACAAGTGGTGACTATAATAAAATTAGGTATAGTGACATATACATGATAAGCACAACTATTATTATCTGGGACACAGATAATAATTTATCTGTGTCTTAACACAGATGTCTTAAACAACATCTCTTAGCACTTAGTTTTCAACAATGAAAAAAATGACTTTGGATTGTCTTGTAGACCCTTGGGAACTGTGCAGTCGGGGAAAAAAAAGTATTCCTGGTTTATCTATGTTAGTCCAGGGCCATTGGAAGCAGTGTATATCTACGTACTAGAAGAGAAATGGACAATTAACAGCAAAGGTGGGATTCAGGTTAGACACGAGGTGGGACTTTTACGGAGTAAGGATTAGTAAACCCCAGTAGTACAAGCACTTTTTCTCCCCAAAAGTTTATATGAAGAAAAACAGAATCTTGTAATTTGAATAGTTTAGCACAAAGTTTAAAGGCCCAAGGACAGATGAATTGGTCTAATTGTCATATTTCCCATTATGTTAGAAATTACTTGGATCATTCATTGCTCATTGGACACCTGGAAATGGATACAGACTGTCAAGTACCCTAATGTCCCTTGGTGCTGGTGGATAAGGATCAGTTTCTGTACTCAGAGAAGTCATGGGCACAGAGAGAGTAAGGATTTTCCCTAAGGTAACACAGTAACCTCAGGTAGGATTTGAACTGCTTTAGGATGAGGGGTAGCTATGTTTCTGAACTGGAGGTGCTGCCTCCTTGGATCACTAGGAGGAAAGATGCATAAGAGTCTCTTTAGCTCATGATCCGAGTGCCTGGATTTGCAACTCCTAGAATCTCTGCTCCCTGGTCTTCCCTCCTTCTAATGAAAGCACAATACCAATCAAGCCAAGAAGCCTCCTCTAGATGTGGATGGCAGATTGATTTTATCTGGAATGCCAACTTCAGCCAATTAGGGGTAGCTCTTTAAAGAATGTGTTGAGAAGGATTCTGAGGTCTTGTCCCAGCTAGAGTGCTGTGATGGACTGGTGGACGGTTGCTAATGGATGGTGGCCACCAGCAGACCACAGAGGACAGGCAGCAATTGCGTGACATATTTGTATTCACTAACCAGCATATTGATAGGTCGCAATTTATGAGGTGGACTGTTTGCACCTGGGAAAACGGAGCAGTTCCCTGAGGGAATGGGACCAAGATGGTTATATTTTGATCAACCAATAGAAGAACGGGGGGGTGGGGGACGCCTGGGTGGCTCAGTTGGTTGAGCGGCTGCCTTCGGCTCAGGTCATGATCCCAGCGTCCTGGGATCGAGTCCCATATCGGGCTTCTTGTTCGGCAGGGAGCTTGCTTCTCCCTCTGCCTCTGCCTGCCTCTCTGTCTGCCTGTGCTTGCTCTCTCTCTCTCTCTAACTAATAAATAAATAAAATCTTAAAAAAAAAATTTAGAAGAACGGGGGGGGGGCTCATGTCATATTGGAAAAGCCAGGCCTATAGCCGAAGTCACATGCGGCACAATTGCTGTCTCTCTCTGTGCTATGCTGGTGGCAAATATCACTAATCCATCGTAGCACTGGGACAGGACTTCAAAATCTTTCTCAACACATTCTTTAGGTAGCCACTACTAGTTGGTTGGTGTTGGCATCCCAGACTTGATAAGGTGAAAAGGAGACAGATGTTAGGCAGTGGGCCCCAGAAGGTGAATTAGACTGTGTGCTCCTTCAAGGAAGGGTCCATGCCTTGTTTATCATTGAACCCTCCTTGCGAAGGATTGTTCCCAATCAAGTAGAGGGATTGATGAGTGATTATTGAACCAAATAAGGACTGAAGATGCCAACAGCTGATGATTCTAACAGCAGCAGTAATAATACTACCACTTAATGGGCATTTGCTATGAATCGGGCACCATGCTAAATCCTTTATAGGGAATATTTTATCTGATCCTCACCACCACTATAGGAAATGTGCATTAATAGCTCCATTTCACAGATGGGGAAGCTGAGGCAGAGATTTGTAGCTAGCCCAAGGCCATCCAGCTCAAAAATGGCAGAGCTGGGCTTCATACCCTAGTTCTGTCTGACTCTAGAGGTTCTGCTCTTAACAAAGCAAATGATAACTCCCCTTTTATATTTATATTTATTTTTTATTTTTTTAACTTCCTTTTTTTTTAGTAAACTATGTTCCAAACACCATTCTATGCCCCTAACATGCATCTAGTCCTTTAATCCTTACATTTAAACACATGATATTTACTCTCTATAGAACCTTCATATTACTGTTATGGAAACTTAAGCACAGACGTAATCTGTGCCATGATCATGTAGTTAGGAAAGGGCAGAGCCAGGATTTGAACCCCAGTAGCCTGGCTTTGACACCTGGAATATCACCCAAGATTCCCCGTTTAGAAGACTCACCACCATGACTCTCTACGTGGTTCATTGGTGTCTGGTAGTTTTTACACAGTTCCACCTGGGAATGCCTAGTATCCCAAGGACCCCCACCTCCCCAAGCAAAAACAGAAACTATTTTTGGCAAACATCCTTTGATCCCTACAGAGTCACCTTGGGTAAGTTGCTTGACCATCCCACACCTCACCTTCCTCACCTTTAAAAGGGAGTAGGAGCAGCTACACCCTCCTACCTCTTGCTACAGTTCCAGGGTCAAAAGAGGCAATGTTATGCAAATGGAACTTTATCAACATTCTGGAAATTAGAACAGGAACAGGCTGAGAGATGTTGATTGATCTTGTGGGGGTAGGATCCCTGCTACATCTTCCTGCTAGTGACTCAGTTCAGACCCCAAATGTCATGACTGAAGATGGTTTTAAATATCCCAGGCTACTTAAGGGGCCAGCTCTCAGTGGCATTTAAGATGATAGTTTCTGTGGGCAGCTGGGCCTGAGAGTGACAGAGGGGAATTTGAGCTGGAGGATAGAAAGGAGACAGGTAGAACTTACTCTCTACTTTCCTCCTCCTCCAAGGTCCCAGCCCAACCCCACCTCCGGGCTGCGGCAACCCACTTTAAGAAACCGGCGAATGCGTCTCTAGTTGTCGACCAGAAGGGGTCACTGCAGAGCGAGCAGCGCTCTCAGTCACTCTTCATAAGCGGGCACACAAATATCCAAATAAACACATATCCAAAGCTACATACATTTCTAGATCCATACATCCATACTCTTGTTTCTCCAGGGTTCTTTCTTCCTTCTCCTCCCCCATCTTATTTGCCTTACTTCTCCCCTTTCTCTCCCATGCCTCTTCTGTCCCTTTCAAAGAATTTCTGAAGTTCACCTTGGTGCCCGGGTCTCTTGGTCCCTGTCCCTATCAGCATCAGCAAGAAGCGTGGGTTTATTCTGGCTGTGGCCCAAACCTGATGCTAGGTGCCTGGAGGCCTTTAAGAGTTGGCAAGGCCTCCTTCCAGGAACTTGCAACCTGGGGAGTGGGAGTAGTAACTCTTTGGAGATTAAAGGGCTCCAAGTGAGGGATGCATGGAGGGGTCCTGCTGCTGTCTCTTTTTCTTAATGAAAACCCTGGGGGTGAAACTAGAGAAAGTCTGCCCAGACTCCGTGCCTCGAAGGGTTTATTTGTGATTGTGAACTACTCTCACTTTCTGGGATTAGGGTTGAAGTGGGTGGGGGGTAGAAGATGGGGAGAAAGACCTAAAAGTATCTGTCCACCTGTAATCCTGATTCCCCCCCCCCCCCCGTTAAATCCCTCTCCCTAAGCTTTACTTTTCCAAAAGGGACTCCTCTCCTGAGACAAGCTATGTTAATTTCTTAACCACTTTTCTGTAGTTGTGGATGAATTCCCTAGGAGTGGAGGGGCTGGAGTGGGGTGGGGGACACTCTTTCCTTTGGATGGGTTTGGCAGCGGGGGACATTGGGTTGGCTGGCTGTGAGGCACAAAAGAAATCTTCCTTATAGCGCCGCAGGCACAGATGTAACGCTGCGCCCCTCTGCGGGCGGGGACCCGGCTTGGCAGATGGCGAAAAGCCGAACTGGTGACGGATTGTCCATCAAATGGCACTTTCTGGGTAGTGGGAATCTCGTAGCGCCCAGGCACAAAGAGGAATGCAAGGGACCTCCTTTGCTGCCTAGGCAGTCCCTCCCAGAAGTGAGATTGGCTTGGGTGGGTAGGTTAAGTTTTTTGTTTTTTTGTTTTTTGTTTTACTCCCCACCCCACCCCACCCCCAGAAGATCTGCTACAAGGCTTGCGAAAGGAAGGGGCTGAGAAGGGAGGGGGCCAGGCCCAGAGGGCACGCTAGAAGAGACAGGGGAAGGGGTAAAGGCCTGCTACCGCTGGGGAGGGGAGCAGGATCTCCAGCCTGGTTCAGGATCGCTTCTCTGAGGGGTCAGCACTGCAACTCCGTGGCCGCGGGAGGGGGTGGGGGGCCGGTGACAGGCACATGCCCCGCCCTTTCTCCTCCCTAGACCTGCGGGCTTTTGTTATGCAGATGGCGGCAGGAGGCTGTGCGGGAGGAGGAGGGAGTTGGTGGGGAGGAGGAGAGACGGAGGGGGGGGAGTGCAGCTCGCGCGACCAGCCTCCTCTTCCAACGTCACATTGTGCGAGAGACAAAACCCGGGCGCGCCTGAGCTCACACGCGCACGCACACACAGACGACCCCGTCGCCTCTTCTCTCCTGGCGCTGCCGAGAAAGCCAGCCCTCCCTTCCCTTCCTCGGGCGCGGAGGCTTAGCAAGCTCAGAGCTCAGCCCAGAGACAGCACAGAAGGCAAAGAAAGACGGTGGATCAACCTTCTTCTTCGCCTGCCTGACCGGGCTGAGCCATCCCATCCCCCGCCCTGAACCCCCGATCTCTCCCACCCCACCCCTCTGGGTTTCACACGGACGGAGCCTGGAGCCTGGTGTGCCCCCATTTGGAATCCACGTTTCAGCACTTCGGACAGCGCCCGGGCGCCCCAGGTCCCTTTGGGTTGGCTATGGCGAGCGTTCAGCAAGGCGAGAAGCAGCTTTTCGAGAAGTTCTGGCGAGGAACCTTTAAAGCTGTGGCCACCCCACGTCCCGAGAGCATCATTGTCGCCAGTATCACAGCCCGCAAGCCGCTGCCAAGGTAATGACCTCCTTCTTAGCAGTTGAGACCCTGATGGTCCTTCTTTCCTGGCCTGTGTGCCCCAGAGTCCTGAGGGGTGGATGCAGGCGGCTGGGCCAGGGCGCCTGTCTTTTCCCGTCACTACTCGGTGTCTCCGGCTGGAACATGGGAACTGATTGCCTGTGTGAGGTGGAAGCTGGTGAGAACGGACAGGGAGTCTTTAGGGGGAGCAACACTCAATGGTCTGCTGACCTGGCAGCTGCTGTTCAAGAGGTTTTGCTTTCTTGGGGTGAGCGGTGTAGGTGAGATAGGACTTGACTAAGAAACTTTTCTCGGTATTAGAGCTCAGAGGACAGGGGGCAAAGGAATGGTGGAATTGGGGTAGTTGGGGTGTTGTACAAGAAGAGAAGATGAGGGTTGAACCAGCCCAAGCAGTGTTCAGAGGTAAACGGCACATTTCTATACTCAGCTCAGAAACTAACGAGCTCTGAGCATTTTGACAAAAGCCCATATGCTGTTCCCTCAAATACACCCTAAACAGCACCCTCCTCCACGCCTTTCTGGCTGCCACTGCTGCTGAATTCTCTCTTCTCCAGCATCCAAAACCAGTACTCTGAGCTCAAGAGTCAGGGAGGAGCCTTCCAAAATCGTGAAGATGATCTTGGAAGAGTTTTGTTTGGTTTTCAGAAAGGATCTGATTGCTTAGAACTCAAGGATGAGAACAGACCTGTAGATGGTGAAAATAGTGGGATGGGGGAGAATAAGGGAAGAAAAGAAAGAAAGGCAGAAAGAAGGAGAAGAAGAGGTGGGGTGGAATGGAGAGGAGGCTGGGGAGAACATTCCAAGACAGAGAAAACCCAATTCTTTTCATAAAGCGTTCAATTTAGAGGAGTTTGAGAATGAAAGGAAGAAGGCTGTGCCCTCTGTCAGGGAAAATCAAGGCAGTATGAAAACTCATCTTTTGCTGGTGTTGGATGAGTGGTTCAGTGGAAGAAAAAGAACAAAGTGGACCAGGGGAGACCACTTGGAGGATTTATTAATCCTGGCAGGCTCTATTAGAGAGTAGATTGAAAACATGTCTGTGAAAGTGCTTCATACAGAATGCCTGTTCTGGACCCACAGGATCTGAACTTTCCGGTGGTTGTGGGGTGGGTGACAGTGAGTCCTATCTACAGAATCAAATTCAGGCCGGAGAACTTTTCAGAGTCTGATAGGAGCCTAGCTCATACAGGTCTTTAGAGAGATGGGTACCCCATATTGGGAATGGGCATACTAGAAGCAGGATGTGGTAGGCTTCAAGCAGCAGCAGTAGCAGCCAGTATTTGCAGATGGGAGGGAGGGGACACCTTGTGACACAGGCTGGAGAAGGGGAATAAGAACACCAAATGCCATCCAAGACTGATGTTTCTCTGCTTGGAAAAAGGTTCTTTGTAGAGAGTTTTGACGTGAGCAGTTCTGTCTTCCTGGGTTCCAGCCATCCATTCCGCCTTTGGAGTACACCTACTGTTGGCAAACCAGGTGCTGTGTAGGCCAAAGAATATACCCTTATAGAGGAAACTAAAGATAATTTCATTGAAAACTACCTGTGTGACATTTGGTCCAGGGTCTGCCATATATTTCAGGGATGCAGGAAGAGGAGAGCAGGTTCCTGGTGGTATTTGAATACAGAAAAGTCTGAAGTCCACCTAACTTAGCATCTTTACCCTTGCCTGTCTGTCTGTTACTGGCATGCCCTTTTCTTGGTCATATTCTCAATTATATGACTTGCCTGAAGTCTCCTAACCCTCGTGCTTTCTGTAGCATGGTACAAATCTGAGCATAATGCATCTGAAACTCTTTAACAATAGCCAGCCGTCCTCCCCCAGGTGTCATTTCCCTCTAGGTGTCTTTTTACCATCATGGGTCTCCTTACCCCTGGAAACCACTGCTGGGGTGAAAGTCTGAGTCATAAGCCCCTAATTTAGGTCACGCTGGAAGGATCTTCTTCGATACTTCTGTAACAGGTGCAGACCCTCTGTAGAATAGATTCCAGTTTTATAGCTGTTATCCTGGTTTGTGGTGGGAAGTGAGCGGGGAGCATTTGTATTCAAGTCTTCTGGGAAGGCTGGGTTTGAGTCGTCTTTCAACAGACTGTCTATAAAACCCAAGTCATCCGCAGCCCCATCCAAGCCAGCCACATCCAGGGAGGTCAGTTCCTGCATCCTTTCTAATGTAGTAGGCTTACTTAACAGTGAAAGTACCATGTTGTCAAGGCTGAGTTCTCAGGAAGGAAAGGGACAGAGACGCTGGCATCGTATCAGCTGAGCCCCAGTGGCTTCCTCTAGAGGCAGTCTAGGTACTTGGTCTCCTCAGAAATGTCATTTCGTTCCATGAGTCAAGACCAGCACACAGTCAGCAGATCTGTAGGGAGATGGGGGAGGGGTTGGATGAAACACCATCCAGTTCTGTTGGTTACACACTTAATACATGTTTATAGATGAGGGCTACCCCTCCTCTGAATGAACTTCCCCAGGATATTTTAAGTCTATCTCAGAAGATAATTTAGTACCAGGATAGAAGCTTATATTCAATTGGTTGATTTCATAGCACTATGCATATATCATACAATCACACTCCAAGCAAAACCTCCCCTCGCCCCCCCCACCTTCCTCTCCCCATCCATGAGGCATCCTTGATGAGGCAGTAGCTTTATGTGTATCAAATTGCAAGCAGATGTCTGACTCAAATGTCAGATCGGTATAGCAGAGTGGGAGGCAGTATATCATAGTGGTTAAGAGCTCAGACTTGAGTTTCAGACAAACCTGGATTCTTGTTCCGGCTCTAACATTTAGCTGAGAGTCCTGAACAAGAAGCTTTACCTTGCTGAGCCTGTTTTATCAGCTTGAAATAGAAATAATAATAGTAGCCATCTCAGACATGGAATTATGAGGACTGAGTCAGGTAAAACACTTCCCACAGTGTGTGGTCCAGAGTGATTGCTTAATAGACACCACTTCTGAAACAAACAGCTCAGTTGATAATGGCCAAAGGAAGTCAACATTTCCTTCCAGTATTGTGTTCTTCATGCCTACCCATTTCTCCCCCAAATGATGCTGGCAGTAAACATTGTGGGATTTCAGCTGACAGGCCATGCATTGAGATGGAATTAAAATACAGGAGGTGGGGTGAGAGTGGTCCCATCGTTCTCTTAGGTGCTTAGGGAAGCTTAGGTGCTTTCTGACCAGACTGTTTTAGTTAGGGGTTGGGGGAGGGCAGGTGAAGAATTCCCTGGGTTCAGAATGGATTGCTGTAACATCCTCAGATGGCATTCTTTTCATTTGTTAGAGATGACCAGGTACTGCTAGTCCAGAGAAGACTCAAACTCCTTGAAAATTAGTTTGAATCCCTAGTTCCATCAAACCAAGAGTGACAGTATAATTCATTATTCATATTGAGAGTGAAAGTCTTCCTGTGAGTCGTTACTCCAGGATGGAAAGTGTAACGGGGACTGTCCCAGGCCACCCGGGATGTAGGGTGGCCAAAGTGAAGCCTCAGCCTATAAGAACTGAAAGACAGCATGAATCAGTAAGATAGTTGGAGAGTGAGAGACCCCTCTCTTGTCCCCACCCAAGAAGTACAGTCATTTTTCCTGGCTTTAATTAATTCTCTTTTTTAATTGTTTGGTCCAGAAAAATTTGTACGGAAAAAGTTTATGCTCAAAGTGGAGAACTTAAGTGTCTGGGGCTAGACCCAACTGTAATAATCATATCACCAAATAATAGGTAAGGACCTAATGAACATGTGAAAACCATTTGAAATTAGCATATCAATTGTTTGTGGATGCCGGAGTGTTTGTAAAGGTCTAGCAAGGCCGCCCTCTTAAATACAATAAGCAATCCCCTTTACAATTCTTTTGGCAAGCTATTAATTTTCTTCGAAAAACCTCTCTATGCAGAACAGTCCAGAAGCAGACTTCAGCCCAGGTCTGTCCAAAGGATCATAAATTCCAAACTATTGGAGATTTTATTGCATAAAGGGAAAGATGGCGAAATTGTTAGGCAGGAGAAATGCCTTTGAACCATTTAATTCCATACTCCCCTTTGTGCCAAGAGATCAGTTAGCACATTTGTGCTGACTCTGTCCTCAGGAGCAGAGTGAGGGGCAGCTGGGAGGTGATTTTCTGACAGCCTGTGGTTAACAACCAAGGTACTGAGGGTCATGGAGAAAGCTTGCCCCTGCGATGAATGATCGTTTTTCTCTGGAAAGGGAGTGTTATTGTTTGGGTCAAACCTTCCTCCTTCTGAAAGGTGAAATTTGCTGAATGGTGTACAGAGGTCAGTGGGGGGCATTATTTCTGACCCGGCTGCTTTCACTTGGCAGCCGTGCTGTCTCAGAGACTCGGGCTGCAGTAGACGCTGAATGAAACTTGGATGCATTAACTGAATGAGTGCACACGGTCCAGACCCAGTGTCAGATTCGCTGTCTTCCAGTCCACCCCCATCCCTGACAGGCTGGGGATTCTTGATCAA
>ML111992.1:11087-54055 GCA_003697995.1 Taxidea taxus jeffersonii | reverse complement strand
ATGTACTGTATCACATTGATTGATTTGCGGATGTTGAACCAACCCTGCTGCCCTGGAATAAATCCCACTTGGTCGTGGTGAATAATCCTTTTAATGTACTGTTGGATCCTATTGGCTAGTATTTTGGTGAGAATTTTTGCATCTGTTTTTATCAAGGATATTGGTCTGTAATTCTCTTTTTTGATGGGATCCTTGTCTGGTTTGGGGATCAAGGTGATGCTGGCCTCATAAAATGAGTTTGGAAGTTTTCCTTCCATTTCTATGTTTTGGAACAGTTTCAGGAGAATAGGAATTAATTCTTCTTTAAATGTTTGGTAGAATTCCCCTGGGAAGCCATCTGGCCCTGGGCTTTTGTTTGTTTGGAGATTTTTGATGACTGTTTCAATCTCCTTACTGGTTATGGGCCTATTCAGGTTTTCTATTTCTTCCTGGTTCAGTTTTGGCAGTTTATATGTCTCTAGGAAAGCATCCATTTCTTCCAGATTGTCGAATTTGTTGGCATAGAGTTGTTCATAATATGTTCTTATGATTGTTTGTATTTCTTTGGTGTTGGTTGTGATCTCTCCTCTTTCATTCATGATTTTATTTAATTGGGTCCCTTCTCTTTTCTTTTGGATAAGTCTGGCCAGGGGGTTATCAATCTTATTAATTCTTTCGAAGAACCAGCTCCTAGTTTCATTGATTTGTTCTATTGTTTTTTTGGTTTCTATTTCATTGATTTCTGCTTGGATCTTTATTATTTCTCTTCTCCTGCTGGGTTTAGGCTTTCTTTGTTGTTCTCTCTCGAGTTCCTTAAGGTGTAGGGTTAGGTTGTGTATTTGAGACCTTTCCTGTTTCTTGAGATAGGCTTGTATCGCTATATATTTTCCTCTCAGGACTGCCTTTGTTGTGTCCCACAGATTTTGGATAGTTGTGTTTTCATTATCATTTGTTTCCATGATTTTTTTCAATTCTTCTTTAATTTCCTGGTTGACCCATTCATTTTTTAGAAGGATGCTGTTGAGTCTCCATGTATTTGTGCTCTTTCCAAATTTCCTCTTGTGATTGAGTTCTAGCTTCAGAGCATTGTGGTCTGAAAATATGCAGGGAATGATCCCAATCTTTTGATACCTGTTGAGACCTGATTTATGACCCAGGATGTGATCTCTTCTGGAGAATGTTCCATGAGCACTAGAGAAGAACGTGTATTCTGTTGCTTTGGGGTAGAATGTTCTGAATATATCTGTGATGTCCATCTGGTCCAGTGTGTCATTTAAGACCTTTATTTCCTTGTTGATCTTTTGCTTGGATGATCTGTCCATTTCAGTGAGGGGTGTGTTAAAGTCTCCAACTATTATTGTATTCTTGTCAATGTGTTTCTTTGATTTTGTTATTAATTGGTTTATATAGTTGTCTGCTCCCATGTTAGGGGCATAGATATTTAAATTTGTTAGATCTTCTTGGTGGACAGACCCTTTGAGTGTGATGAAGTGTCCTTCCTCATCTCTTATTATAGTCTTTGGCTTAAAATCTAATTGATCTGATATAAGGATTGCCACCCCAGCTTTCTTCTGATGTCCATTAGCATGGTAAATTGTTTTCCACCCCCTCACTTTCAATCTGGAGGTGTCTTCAGGTCTAAGATGAGTTTCTTGTAGGCAGCATATGGATGGGTTTTGTTTTTTTATCCATTCTGAAACCCTGTGTCTTTTGATTGGGGCATTTAGCCCATTTACATTCAGGGTAACTATTGAGAGATATAAATTTAGTGCCATTGTATTGCCTGTATGGTGATTGTTACTGTATAATGTCTCTGTTCCTTTCTGGTAATACTTTTAGGGTCTCTCTTTGCTTAGAGGACCCCTTTCAATATTTCCTGTAGGCTGGTTTGGTGTTTACAAACTCTTTCAGTTTTTGTTTGTCCTGGAAGCTTTTTATCTCTCCTTCTATTTTCAATGATAACCTAGCTGGATAAAGTATTCTTGGCTGCATGTTTTTCTCGTTTAGTGCTCTGAATATATCATGCCAGTTCTTTCTGGCCTGCCAGGTCTCTGTGGATGTCTGCTGCCAATCTAATATTTTTACCATTGTACGTTACAGACTTCTTGTCCCGTGCTGCTTTCAGGATTTTCTCTTTGTCGCTAAGACTTGTAAATTTTACTATTAAATGGCGGGGTGTGGGTTGATTCCTATTGATTTTGAGGGGTGTTCTCTGCACCTCCTGGATTTTGATGCTTGTTCCCCTTGCTCTATTAGGGAAATTCTCTACAATAATCCTCTCCAGTATACCTTCTGCTCCTATTTTTCTTTCTTCTTCTTCTGGAATCCCAATTATTCTAATGTTGTTTCGTCTTATGGCATCACTTATCTCTCGAATTCTCCCCTCGTGGTCCAGTAGTTGATTGTCTCTCTTTTGGTCAGCTTCTTTATTCTCTGTCATTTGGTCTTCTATATCACTAATTCTGTCTTCTGCCTCATTTATCCTAGCAGTAAGAGCCTCCATTTTTGATTGCACCTCATCAATAGCTTTTTTTATTTCAACTTGATTAGACTTTAGTTCTTTTATTTCTCCAGAAAGGGCTTTTATTTCTCCTGACAGGGTTTCTCTAATATCTTCCATGCCTTTTTCGAGCCCGGCTAGAACCTTGTGAATCGTCATCCTGAATTCCAGATCTGACATATTACCAATGTCTGTATTGATTAGGTCCCTAGCCTTCGGTCCTGTCTCCTGCTTTTTTTTTTGTGGTGAGTTTTTCTGCCTTGTCATTTTGTCCAGATAAGAATCCGCTGTTCTCCTTGTTAAGTGAACTTGGTCTTGGCTGGATTTCTTTGATCTTCTGGGGGAGTGGCCTGTTGTAGTGATTCTCAGGTGTCTTTGCCCCAGGCGGAGTTGCACCGCCCTTACCAGGGGCTGGGCTAAGTAATCCTCTCAGGTTCGCTTTCGGGAGCTTTTGTTTCCTGATAGCTTTCGGTAGAGTTCCGGAGGATGGGAATGACAATGGCGGCCTCCCAATCTCCGGTTCAGAGGAGCCGAGAGCTAGGGGCCCCAGTCTTCAGTGTGTCTTCATAGAAAAGCGTTTAATCCCTCCGGTCTCCCCAGCCCCCGTTTGCGTCTGGAGACCGCCCGCGCCTGGAGACTGCGCTCAGAGAAAATCGTGCGTAATCAGTCCGTCTCACTGGCTTCTGGGAGTGTTCCGAGCTCACCCAGCCTGTGACCAAGGGTCTCTGTCTCTGGCAGAGTCCCACCTGGAGTCTCTGAACCCCGTAGATCCCTGAGCTCTCCCGGGTCCGAGTCTCCCCGGATCTTGTGGGGACCCCTCGCACGGAGCACCGGCCCGTGCCACAGAGCACTAGGAAACCTTGGCTCTGTCTCTGCAGCCGGCTTCCCTGCTCTAATACCTGTGAGCTCTGCGACACTCAGACACCCCCGATCCTTCTGTGACCCCGTGGGACCTGAGTCCACTTTGTCCCCGTGAGGTCTTCACCCCA
The DNA here is from genome assembly GCA_003697995.1 of Taxidea taxus jeffersonii. NCBI lineage: Eukaryota > Metazoa > Chordata > Mammalia > Carnivora > Mustelidae > Taxidea > Taxidea taxus. The sequence continues at coordinate 50,587 of ML111992.1, read as the reverse complement.
GTTTAGCCTCTGGAGTGATGTCCCTCCGTGGAGCCGACTTTTAAAAGTTCTGATTTTGTGTTCCGCCGCTTGCCGGGAGCCGGCCCCTCCCCCTGGGGTCTATCTTCCCGTCGCGTTGGATTCACTTCTCCGCTGGTCCTACCTTTCAGAAAGTGGTCGATTTTCTGTTCCTAGAATTGTTGTTTTTCTTCTCTTCGATCTCCTGTTGGATTTGTAGGTGTTCGGAATGGTTTGATAGGCTATCTAGCTGATCTCCTGCTGGCTGATGTCATCTCAGCCTGCTACTTCTCCGACATCTTGACTCCTCCCCCCAGTGATAGTCTTTCTATTAAATGACTATTGCTACTTTTTGAATTTAGGTCATATATATTTTATTAATATCTTTTTCTTCTAATGTGCTTTCAAGGTTAATGTATTATAAAAACCAGGTTAACTCAATTCACCAGCATCCTTGTTTTATTACAGTTGTCATAATTATTATTTTTTCTTTTCTGATGGTATGCTGGTTTTGGGCCAGAGTGCTCCAGACCTTTCCCTTTTCTCCTTCTGGTCTGTGTTACAGGGCAGCAGATTCCTGCTGTCCCATTGCCTGCCTCGCATTACAGCTTGGTTAGCTATTAAACAGCACTCACAAGAGACTGGGGTGAGTGGAAGGGTGAAGCATGATCTCCTTTCCCCAGGTATCATTTATGTCCATGTCAGTGCCTTCTCTGCCACTTTAGGTCCTGTGGGCCATTGGGTTCCAGTTTTCTCTACGCTTAGCCCTGGGCTATCATAATGTGTCTTCCTCTTTTTTTCTTTTTTAAATTTTTATTTAAATTTTTATTTTTATTTAAACATATAATGTAACCCCACCACCCTCTCCCAACCCCCTTCCCCCCCACCCCACTCAGTTTGTTTTATGACATTAAGAGTCTCTTTTGGTTTGTCTTCCTCCCCATCCCATCTTGTTTCATTTATTCTTTTCCTATCATATGATCTCCCTCTTTGTCTTTTCAGCTTAGAGGTAGGAGCTGCTTCCTGCTATTGCAAATCACTGAGGTGGCCTCCCTGTGAACACTCTCTTTGGTGTTTTATCTCACAACTCATCTATTTAATCAATACTTGATTGATAGATTGCTAATAGTTTAAAGTAGTGTTTGGACAAAGTGTGATATAGAATAGAATTTACTCTGCTTGTCCTTAAAAAAAAATTAATGGACGTTATTTTTTATAACAGTTTTTGGTTTACAGACAAATTAAGCAGAGTTCTTATATATCCCCTGTCTAATTGGCCCACAGATACCTCTATTATTTACATTTTATATGAATGTGGTACATTTGATAAAGTAGATGAGCAAATAGTGATACATTATTAACTAAAGTTCAGAGCTTAGAGTTCACTCTTTGTGTTGTATCTTTTATGTATTTTGACAAGTATATACTAACATGTATGCATGGTTGTAGTATCATAGAGAACTGTCTCACTGCTTTAAAAATCTATCCCTGCACCCCAACTATTTATCCTTCCTTCTTCCTGGCAACTCCTGGTCTTTTACTGTCTTCATAGTTTGCCTTGTCAGGGTGTCATATAGTTGGAATTATACAGCCTTTTCCAGATTGAGTTCTTTTACTTAGTAATATGCATTTAAGTTTCCTCCATTATTTGGTAGCTTGAAGTTAATTTTTCAAATTGCTGAATAATATTCTCTTGTATAGATATACCACTATTCATCCACATAGTGAAGGGCTTCTTGGTTGCTTTCAAGTTTTGGCATTTATAAATAAAGCTGCTATAAATATTTGTGTGGACATACAATTTTTACTCATTTGCATAAATATCAAGGAATGCAATTACTGGGTGATGTGGTAAGAGTGTGTTGTTTTGCAAAAAACTGGCAGACTGTCTTTCAAAGTTTCTGTGCCATTTTGCATTTTCACTAGCAATAAATGAGAGTTCCTGTTGCTCCATATCCTTGTCAGCATTTCAAGGTGATGGATACTAGGCATTCTAGTAGCAGTTTTTCCACTCTTGATGACAACCCAGGCTTTTTCTTTTCTGGTGGTGAACAGATTAGATCAGTGACTATATTATGACCATCTATAAGAATATTTTATTAATCATTACTATTTCTTAAGGACTTACTTGTTTTGAAAAACTTGTTATCTATTTGCTTCTTTTGGCTCCCATTGTTTGTTTGCTTGTCTTTTGGCCTGTTATTCTTGCATTTTTTCTTAGTCGGCAGTAAAACCAGAAATTAAGAATGGGTGGTGGGTGTGTGTGCATGTGTGTGTATGTGTATGCATGCACATACTTGTGTGTGCTGTGTGCACCTAAAAACCCATATCCATGGCAAGTGGATAAAAGATTTCCTGTATTGGCTACAACATTATCCCTATCCATGTTTTCTTTGTTAGATGCACAGACCGGGAAGCCTAAATCATTTACTATGGTGGCCTTTAATTCAGAAAGGAGGAACAAGACTGTGCCTTTTCATGATCATTTTGGAAAATGTTCCAAGACTTAATCTATTTCTGCAATGTCTTTTGTGTCCATTCCCAATGCTACAACCTCCATTCCAGCCCTCCTATCTCACTTGATTCACTGCAACAATCTGCTAAATGGTGTTCTTGCCTGCATACTCTCATTTACTTCATGAATAAATCGTCATGAAGAACCTTTCTGCGTCAACTTTGTGTTAACTGACAGGGATACACAGACCAGTGAGATATGATCTCTGCCATCAACATGTTACATTGTAATATTATATTACAATATAACTAGGAGAGAAATTAGGTAATAGCATGCTCAGAACAGAGTTTGGTAGGTCAAACAACAGATATCACACAATAACCATATGTTTTTTCATGAATACCTCCAGGTAATTAGTTTTGGGTAGGAGACTATGCTATGCTCTCTGGCTATAGCATGATTTCAATAAATATTTGTGAATCAGTGAAAGGATGAATTCTCCCTCTCTGAATGCCATCTGGTCTTTGTATTGCAATTTGAGAATGTATAATTCTTAGGGAAGCATAAATCTCAGTGTCCTTCCCACCCAAAGGCCCAGATTCAATTGAACAATAAAAAAACATACTTTTTCTGTTTCTATCGAAAGAAGCAAGTCGCTGTTTAGAATATTGCTTGTTCTCACGACTTTTCATTCAGGCAGTATATAACACTCTATAAATATTCTACATCCTCACCTACAACTTAGCTGCAGTTGTTTTCTCCTCTGGCTCCAAGGGTAGCCTGTGTCTAGAGATTTTCACTTTGTGAAGTCAGAAGTCTTCCCAGCAAAGAAGGCTCTTTCTCCAGGCCTTGGTGGGAAGGAATGGTGAACATGTGGAGTTACCACATGGAAATGACAAAACCCAGCCCACATGCATGTGTATGATCACACAGCTGATAAAACTGGTCCCTGTAGTCCCTAACAATCAAGCTGGGGTTGATATATGAGTGGTTATTGATTACTTTTTATGTGCCTGACCAGGAGCTAGGCACTTTTACATGTGTTATTACCTTGGAATAAACATGTTACCAAATTTTTCAGCAAGGAGATGGTGTAGTGAGAGTAGCTTTGGGGAGATGGCTGAGTACACACAAGTGGCCCCTGCAGAGAAGCTTGTGTTTGAGATACAAGGTAATAGGGAAATCTTGTAGTGGGAACAAAACCTAATAAAAGCAGAGCTTTGGGAGAACTTTTATGGCAGTGCTTCCCCCAAGCCCACGGAGGTTGACATGTGAGGTAGGCCTTAGCAAAAAAGACCTGTGCTTGAGAAGATCTCAAAAATTCTCTCCTTTTTTGAGGGGGGGGGGATGAGCATAATCTGGTTTTATTTATTTTATTTTTTCAGTGTTCCAGAATTCATTGTTTATGCACCACACCCAGTGCTCCATGTAATACGTGCCACAATACCCACCACCAGGCTCACCCATCCGCCACCCCTCCAAAACCCTCAGTTTGTTTCTCAGAGTCCACAGTGTCTCATGGTTCATCTCCCCCTCCAATTTCCCCTAACTCTCTTCGCTCCATCTCCCAGTGTCCTCCATGTTATTCCTTATGCTCCACAAGTAAGTGAAACCATATGATAATTGACTCTTTCTGCTTGACTTATTTCACTCAGCATAATCTCCTTTGATCCCAGCACCTTGTTCCCTGGAACTTCTTATAACCCTTGCAGCATTTGGCTTTTGTGTGCTCTGCCCTTCTAGTTTGGAGGTACACTCTGCTCAGAAGATAGAGATGAAGGGGTCAGCAGCACAGATGTGGCCATGAAAGTTGACTCATGAAAGGGAATAAGGTCAAGACAAGAGAGTCAGGACTCCAGGACTAGAACCTGGGGAGGGAGACAGGGAGAGGAGCCAGCAAAATACCAGAGGGCTTTGCAGCAAGAGTGAGATATAAACAACGAGTCAGTCTACTGTAATATCAGCAAAACCAAGTTTTAAGGAGTGCTTTTTGGTATCAAGGGCAGTAGCACATATTAAGAACCCAGAAAGTCTGTACCAGAACCCCAGTTAAAATGGGTTACTTCCTCTCTCATTATTCCACACACCTATAATTTCTTAAAAGATCAAATATATAACTTTTTACACCATCATCTCAGTCATTTTAGCAGGTTTATTAAGTAGGTATCATCAACCATCGTTTATTTGTTCCAGATTGAAAGACACTAACTCAGAGACATTAAATACCTTGCCCAGGTTTGCATAGCTAGAGAAGCTGGAATTATAAGCCAGGCTTGTCTGTTTTCCAAGTCTGAGGTTTTAGTATCAGCAATATTTTATGCCACTTGAGACTTTGTATGTGTGTCCCCCTCTCAAAAAGAGTTAAATCCCTTTTCATTGCTTTTTTCCTACACCACCTTACCCTCATAGCAAGAATACAATGCGGATTAACTGAAAAACTGAGAGAAGAGGAATGAAAAAGAACAGGCTATAATAGAATAAATAATAGGGAAGTACTTGTTAGCTCTTGAAATCAGATTGCAAAAGAGTTACCTCCGACCTAAGTTTGGTTTACATTTCCCTTCCCTAGGTAGTTTGCAGGCATCTCCACATTCACATTTTCATTTATCTGGCTGGTCTAAGAATTATCTGGGGCACCTGGGTGGCTCAGTTGATTAGGCATGTGACTCTTGGTTTCAGCTCAGGTCATAAGCTCAGAGGTTGTGAGACGAAGCCAAACATTAGGCTCCATGCTCTGTCTGCTTGAGATTCTCTCCCTCTGCCCCTCCCCCTGCTTTCTCCCTCTCTCTCTCTCTCTCTCAAAGTAAATAAATAAATCTTAAAAAAAAAAAAAGAATTATGGCCCCATGACCATAACTGTTAAAGGTAACATTCTAAATCTAGAATGATTTTTGTCTCACTGGTTCTTTCCATTTCCTGAACATGTTATCTAGCAGAGCTCTTATTCGCATAGAATTTTCTACAGTTTTCTAAATGTTATACAGGCTAATCACAGTAGAAGAAAACTCAAGGAGTGTTGAGTGAAATAGAATTATTTTGCTCACTCTGAATATATTTGATTTGTCCCTCCTTGTCATCTGAAAAGGAGACTACCTACAGACTATAAAGATAAATAGAGTGCAGAAGGCTGCAGATCCTTGAATAAATGCGATATGCAAAAGGTCTGAATAGTCAACTCCATTTACAGACACTCCTGTACACAAATTAGTTGGATTTTCTCCTAGGTAAATGAATGTTGGAGGATATTTAAAATCAGGGTGCTGGATGGCATATATGTGTGTATATATATATATATATATATATATATATATATATACACAATAGAAGTTTGCATTTGAATGAACCACAGGAATCACTGGATTCACATTGGCTCTCACAGATAAAGAAATTGAGATGAGTTAACTGGCCTTAAACAGCACAAAATTAAGAAGGTGGGGAGTACACAAGACTGTTCTGGCCTGTTCTCTGATTACTGTGGAAACCTGCCACCCAAGCACTCTGCAAATCCTCCTTTCAACTCCCCTGAAATAAGATACTGAAGTTTTCAACTGTTCCCAATCTTGAGTTATAAAATTTTGGGGGGGGGGATATTAACACCAGTGTCCACTTCTTGATGCATATGTAATAAAATAATTGGAGGTGTAGAGAACATGGTTCTGGAGCTAGTTTGATTCATTGACTTAAGAAGTGATTACTGAACTTCTGTTCTGTGCCAGGCACTGTAATAAACATGGTAGACCCAACAGATGCAATGGTGAGCAAGTCATGGGCCCTAAATTATAGAAACTTCAAGGATAGTGAAACTGGCTTCTTATTCTGCCACTTAGAAGCTTAACATTTGGTTAGTTACCCTAACCTCTTGGAGTCTCAGTTTCCTCATCTATACAATGGGATAATAATAGCACATAGAGTTACTGTGTACAGAAAGGTAGGCACAAAAGTGTTAAAACACTAGAGTACAGTAAATGGATCTATTATCAGCAGCTTCACTTTACAAGCAAGGAAACTATGGTCCAGAAAGCCCAAGCAACATGCTGAAGGTCACATAGCTGTAGCAATCTGATTCATCCACAGGCCCAGATTGATATGGCCTGGGGAATCTCTTGAGCATGCTCAAGAATATACACATCACTCAAATTTTGTTGACTGTCTCTTGTGTCATAGTTACTTTCTGTAGTACATTTTACATTTCAATCTCGTAGAATGTAGAAGAAGATGATCCAATACCAAAGATGATTTAACAGGTGTTAAGGGGGAAAAAATCCCTGATGTTCCCGAATTGAATCCTTCATTTCTCATAATGAAAGGAACTTCACAGTCCATTTAATGCACCCTCCCTATTTGGTCATTCAAATCAAGTCCTGTATTACTGGCTTTCTTAATTTTAAAGGCTGCTTAAGTATCAGATAATCATCATATGAAAGCACACTCCTGGTTACAGACGTCTCCTGTTCATATAATATGTTCTCTCCAAACCAGCATGGTGGGATTGCTACTGGGTAAGGGAAGATGAACACATAATTGGAGCACATTCAATAAACTCAAATACTTTCAGAAAGGTTTAAATTTAAAGGTGAATGAAATTTTAATAAGTATCAATATTTTCTGTTATCCTATACCAAATATCATTTTAGAGAAAAAATCTGTTACCTCTTTCAGGATTCAGTTTAGTGCACTTACTCTGGAGAAAGGCAAGGAAGAGGTCCTTATCCTCAGCTCTACCTCTCTGCTCCTTCATCCTCATCAGCCATCTCTTACCCAAAGCTTCTCTTGCCTGGGGATCACTGGGAGCTTGTTACAAATGCAGATTCCTAGAGTTCATCAGACCAACTGAATCTGGTCTTCTAGGGGTTGTGTGGAGTGGGTTTGAGAGGATCTACAATTTAAGCAAGCTCTCCAGGTGACATTTTCCTCATAATAAAGTTTGAGAACAACTGCAGGTGTGTCTGTTTATTGTTTCACTCTGGTCCTTATTTTTAACCAGTGGTTCTCAAACCTGGTTGCATGTGAGAACCACCTGGGAAGACAGAACCCCGCCCATGTTGATCCTGAAATAACTGGTCTGGGATTGAGCTAGCCACCAGTGTTTTCTCCAAGTGATTTTCATTTGAAGCCAGAGTTAAGAGCCATGGCAATGCTTCCTAGACACCCCCCACTGCCCCATGCTTTCACACATTCACCCTCTGACTCCATGTTCTGTCCCCTTTCTATCACGTTCCAATTTGCTGCTTCTTTTCCTTGTCTTGTGCATCCCTAAGTCCTGACAGATGGAATTCACAGACCATTTGGCATATGAAAAGGGATACTGTAAAGCACAAAAAGCAGGAAGTCACTCAGTACTTAATGTCCGTATTGCTGGTTTTTAATATCCAGGAAGGTTGTGTTCCAGTCATCATCCTATAATTTAAATGCTGCCCTTTGCACCTGGCTCTGTGATTCTGATTATGGTGGTGACACACCTTAAAAATAAAGCAAAGAAAAAGAGTGATTCGTCTCATTGTTGCTGATGTTTCAATTTACTATTATGAGATGGGGGAGAATGGTGGGACACATTGAACCAAGTGGTATATCTCCTGGTATTAGGAGACTCAGTTTGAAGACTGGAGTGTTGGTCCATTTCCTTCATTCCACAACATGTAGAAATTTATTTCCTCTTCTGGATTTTCATGATTATAAGTTCATTCATTATCTTTATTTAATAAATATTGGGCACTAGTGTAAGGAGAATGAATGGTCTATAGCAACCTACAACACTGTGGATGAATCTTACTAACATAATGTTGAAGAAGAGAATCCATACATAAAAGCAATGTGCTATATAATTTAGATAAAGTAAAAGCAAATACAAATTAATCTATGCTACTATAAATCAGGATTGTGATCACCCATGGGGATGTATGGACTGGACTGGGCACAATGGGGGACTTCTGGTGAGCATGCAATGTTCTATTTCTTAGTCTGGGTGCTGTGTACAGAGTGTGTTCAATTTGTGAAATGTTATTGAGGTTGTTACTTATGATTTAGACATGTTGTAACTGTTTTATATTTTCATAGAATAAAACTACATAAAGAAAAATATTTCATGGGCAATGCAAGATCCTAGAGTTTCAGAAGTGAGTATGTCAGACATGTACCCCAGCCTCACAGTATATACAGTCAGGTGGGGAACACAGGGAAGTTCCAGCACATGCACTATGACAGGGTTTCCCAGGCAAAATGACAGCTAAGAGATTTGAAGTGTAAATAGATGTTTCCTGGTGTAAGCGGTAAGGAAAGGAGGAGTGCTCATGGTTGCAGAAACAGCATGGGCATGACTCTGAAGGATGAACGCACATGGGACAAATGAAATAAAATGACAGGCACGCAAGATGAGACTGGATAGAAACTAGGGCCAGGTTTAAAAAGACCTTTTAAGCCACTTCAGAAGTTTAATATGTATCAAACTGAAGTCATTAAAAAACAATTGAAGGGGACATGGCAGGCTGCAGTCCTGACCAGATGTGGTTTTAGAAAAATTACTGTCACCACAGAGGAAGGAATAGATTGGAGAAGGCAAGTTTGCAGGGTGGGAGCCTGTAATCCATGCAGGAAGTAATGGAGGTCTAGCTGTGATGGTGGCAGCGTGGGGGGGGGGTGTTTGTTGATTGAAGTATTGAGGGGCATTTAGGAGGTAGATTTGCTAGATTGGAAGTGAGGAAGAAAGAGGGGTCAAGGTCGAGCAGCTTGATGGATGGCAGACATTTGTAGGAAGATGATGAGTACAGATCTGGGCATAGAGAGAATGAGACTATCATGATTCCCGCCGAGAACACTCTTCCAATGGTGTGTGTTCTTCCTGTGCCTACAGTCCTCCCTAAAAGCAAGGGCTATTCAAAGCAACTGCATTAATGGTGAAATGAAAAGACGCTATTAGGTCCATTCATTGGGCAACTTGAAGCATGTCTCTTAACCATTAGGTTTCTCAGCTTCTTTCTCCATAAAACGAAGACGATTAAGAAGCCCCACCTCTCCACAGGGAAGTAGAGAATGTAAAATGGAATCCTAATTGGAATCATGCTCCCTAAATGCAAGGAGCTCTTATTTTTCACCATATTTAGTCTTGGAGAGCATTTCCCTGTACTTTCTTTTGCACCTGATGTTAGATGATATAAAATGTCCTCTCTAATGTCACATTCATAGGAAAGGCGTTTCTGGTATCTGTAGGAAAAGGACTGCAATCAGACCCTCCCTCATTGTTATCTTTGAGACAGGATCTTTGCCATTTTGGTATTTTGGTTCAATCTATGTTCCCAAAAATTTGCTCCAGAGGGGTATGCTTCTCCTGGAGGTGCTCTCAGCACTTTTTTTTTTTTTTTAAAGATTTTATTTATTTATTTGACAGACAGAGATCACAAGCAGGCAGAGTCAGGCAGAGAGAGGAGGAAGCAGGCTCCCCGCGGAGCAGAGAGTCCGATGCCGGGCTCGATCCCAGGACCCGGGATCATGACCTGAGCCGAAGGCAGAGGCCCTAACCCACTGAGCCACCCAGGCGCCCCTCTCAGCACTTTTTGTTAAAGAACTGGTACCACCATCCACAGGTTGGGTACACAACTTTGATCTGCAGCCAGGAAATTAGTCTGGAATCTTGACCCCCACATGGAAAGACCCAATGACTACCCATAGACTCTCCTGCTGGCTAATAAAGAAAATCACAGATGCCAGTTTATGATACTCTCCAATTTTATTTGTTGTCTAGGAAGATAAATGAAAATCCTTTTAGCATGTGTGTTTGAAAATCACTCTAGTAGGAAAAGCCAGGTTTACATGTAATCATTATTTAACTAATACTGAAGGTATAAAACTATAATCATAATTTAAACTGTAAATCACAGAGGTAGAGATGACTTGGATGACTGCCTAAAGTTTCTGTGTTATGTTCAGTGTATGGTATTTTGAGGGGAGGTCCTACCTCAAACATGAACACTCCCTCAATTCTGAAATAATTTCTGTAATCATTATATATACCACTGTGGTAAATATTAATATTAGGCAAAATATGGAGAACTGTCTCAGAAAATATCATGAGAATCATTCATGTAGTTCTGCCCAAGAAAATAAAAATAACTTGGTAGCTGCTGAATATATAGTAGTACATGGTGTTAGAAACAGTCTGACTGAAGAATTTATTACCTATTTACTTTGCTTTCAGTATCTTGGGTATCCAAGGGCCTTCTGAGTACTGAATTTGTGCCATGATCTTTGAATTCAGGGATTGCAGGTATGGGCTAGGCCATTCTCTTTCTCGTGTCTGTCCTCTAATTCTTTCCTTATCTGTGCCCAGACTGTTCTAAAATCCATCCACTGAAATTTTTTTTGCACTGATTGCACATTTTGCACCGATGTTTAGCTGCTTTTTAAATCTTGATTTTGCTTTGCAGATTATGTAATTTCCTTTGTTTCTTGTGATGTTTAAAACAATCTTAGGTTGCTTTTTACATGCAACTCTTTACCTGCAGTTATACTCTTTGTTTCATCAGCAGATTCTTCTGTGATGTTTTGTGTCTTTTTATTTATAAATTTTGACTGTGACCCCCTCTTCTATGTGCAATCTACCACATGTTCTAGCTGACGGACTCAACATTCAGTGAGACTCAATATCCCCCAAGGCAGATCCTTTCTTGTACCTTCCTTGTATCTTCTCTTATACCTTTCTATTTATAGTTTCCTATTTTCGGAACTGCCTTCATCTCTACTTCTAGAAGTAATGGGTACCACTGATTTCTGGACCACTGTTCTATGGAAATATACTCTTCTATTTTCATTTCATCCATATGATAAGAAAGAGCCATATTTGAATGGCTCAACTGAGAATATTTAAAGCACACTATTATAAAGCACATTAAATATGACCAGTGGATGATTAATTGCTTTACTGTTCATTAATAAAACATGCATGTATTGATCACATACTTTGTGTCAGGACCCTTCTGGTCTGCTCAGATCTAGAGCTGAGCAGGGTGTTTCTAGCTGAGGAGACTGACAAGCGAACAATTATTATATGATCTAAGAAACACTATTAGAGAACTATGAGAAAGACTTCTGAAAGATCAGGTGGTATTAATTATCACAGCAGTGTATGGATATTTACTTTGTACAAAGATTTAATTTTACTGATAACCTTGAGAGGCAGCTGACAGTGATAAACACATGTTAATATTTTCATCTTACAAATGAGGAAATGAGTCATCCCATGAACAGGAGTTATATCCCTATTAAGTGGCAACACTGGCTTTTTCAAGCATATCTCTCCTAACTCTAAACCATTCCTTCTGAGTAGAAACTGAGGGGACTTCATGGAGGGGATGGCAGCTGAACTGGGACTTGGATGAGTAGTTATTAGCCAGTCAGTGTTGTTCTTGGAAGAGAGCAGTCACATAAGCATGGGAAGGATCTAAGAATGGGGATGCAATTCCTATTCCCATGGGATATAGGGAACACTGAGGAGGTGGGTAAGCCATGGACCATGAGCCTGGAAGGGGAGAAGGGATCAGATCCTGAAGACATTATTGCCACCATTGTCTCATATTAGGCAGCTCTAGCACATCCCTGGGATTGGGGAAAGAAGTAAAGGGGTTGGGGATGGGATTGAGAGTTGGGATAAGTACGTTACTGACATGTATTTAAGGAAAATATAAGTTAAGATACTGGCAGTGTGTGTGAATTCTCTGCTTCATTTGCCTGATGTATAATGGTACCACAGAGCTACCTTCAAATGAGCAGTGTGTACCTACCATCCTGATGCAGTGTTTACCCTGTAAACACTTACTGCCTCATTGCACCCTCCTTCCCTTACTGCACAGCATCTGTTTCAGTTGATTACTAGACTCCACCTCAAAGTTTTCAACCAACAACTTTTTAAAAAAAGTGAATTGCTGTGGCTGAGCTTTGCAAGGAAGAAATTCACCTCCTCCCCACCCTTAAAACACCCTGTGTTCTGGAGAGTATGTGTTCTGTTCAATGATCTCAGTCAATTAAGTTATAACAACAACAACAACAACAACAACAATTTGTGATAATATTTAGAGGAATGCGAGTGATCTATGGTGTTTTGGCTTTTGTTAAGCATATGCACATTTGATTACCACCTAGGTAGAAATATCTCCCCATAATAGACATCACTCAGGTGATGGGCTACATAGTGGGGAAATTTTTCTTCTTTCTTTCTTTCTTTCTTTCTTCTTTCTTTCATGCAACCGTGACAAGTTTTCAATTTGTGTGACACGTAATGTTTTGAGGCATTTTTTTTTTTTTTTTGCATTCACAAAGAGATTCCTCTGTTTTACTGGTGTGTATTTTAGCGGAAGTGAAGACATAAAGAACTGCAACTTGCTGTGGTCCTTTGTTGAAACAGATATTTTCCTCTCAGGTACATGTGCACAGTGATTAAATACAGGCCATCTGAGCACATTATTTCATTTGAAATCCCAATTAAAGTGTCTCATAAGTATTACAAGTTTAGTTGAACTTGTGTTCTTGGATTGTGCTCACTGTCAGCCACTCTTTTTATCTCAGTGCTGGATAATCATTAAATTCTTGTATTTATTTCCATTTTCCCAATTAGCTTAAGTTGTTAGTGCAAATTTATATGTCCTGGTTCTTCTAAGTTCTTGCCAATTACTCTGCAACATTGAACACTTTAACTGTGCTTGCTCTGGGGTACTAGCAATGAAACAGTAATTAACTGAGATACTTGCCTCTTTTCCTTGAAAGTTAAGAGAATGAGATTATACTCCGATAAACAGGCTTAAAGCAAAATGATGGTAACTCTTTTGACAACAAATTTTTAATCATAGTTTACATGTAATTCATTTTTTACATTAGTGTAAACCACAGAAATGAAAACAAACCAAATTAAGTTTTGTCAGATATAATAAAATGCTAACAGATCAAGTCTGGCTTGGCTCAGTGATACTCTACAATTTACATGACATTTTAAATGAATCATAAAATGTTAATCAAGTAGAAATCTTGACCAAATTCAAGTAATCTGATTGAGTTCTGCTATAGATATGAAGCAAATGGAGTTTTCTCTTCTTACTGAATTTTTTATCTTTAAAAAATTCGTCTATGGTTATTGAAGAACAGACTTAGAAATAGTTTTTAAAATATTCTAAAATTATTCTCTTCCTAACACCTTCAGTATTTTGATCATTTTTCTGTGGAGAAAAGTGAAATGGGGATAAATTATCCCAAATGTTTCAATAGCTAAATTGAATTTCAGACATACTTAGGGCAATGAATAGATTATCAACATTTACTAAATTTCTAATAATGCATCTAGGTAAAGATGCTAAGGAACTGAAAAGATACTATGGAATAAATCATGTGTGTGAATGTGTGTGTGTGTGTGTGTGTGTGTGTGTGTGTGTACAGTTGATCCTTGAACATGAGTCTGAACTGCATGGGTCCACTTACACACAAATTTTTTTCAGTAAATACAATACTGTGCTGTAAATGTATTTTTTCTTAAGATTTTCTTAAATGGCATTTTCTTTTCTCTAGCTTACCCTTGTAGGAATATAGTATATAATACATATAACATACAAAATATATTTTAATTGACTATTCATATTATTAGTTAGGCTTCTTGTCAACAGGGGGTTATTATAGTAGTTGAGTTTTAGGGAATTCAAAAGTTTGGATTTTTGACTGTGCAGGGATCCATGCCCCTAATCCTTGTGTTGTTCGAGGATATACATACACACACACACACACACACACACGTGAGCACAGCATATACTGTGTGTGTGTGTGTGTGTGTGTGTGTGTGTGTGTATATATATATATATGTATGGATATATATATGTAGAACCTATATTCTGGTTCTCCAACCTATTCTGGTTTTATAAGCTATTTTATATGGATCTAGTACCATAGAAGCCTAAAATCTAGAGATGATGTGAGAGGGCTTTTGTGTTCCAGGAATGTCAGATACTTGGTTTGGGGTGAAGACTCGGGTGGAAATGAGGGATATCTGAGTTGGGAAGTTCTGCAAATGACACCAGAGGAAGAGATTCTATAGCTATATGAAGGTATAGTGTCTTCAATAGGAGTAGCAGCCATCTATTCCTTTGCTACTTTAAAGTCTTCAACTCAACTTACTGGGAGATCATTATTTTTTTAATGTCAATATATAGTCAATTTTATTATGTAAATTTAAAACAATTAGTTTTAAAAAGGTAATAAATATCTTACTCTTTCCTTCATTAAATTCTACTAAATTCTCTTGAGGTGGGGGGACTGTGCATGATCCATTGTTCTATATCCTGAACACCCCACTCCCACCCACTACCCAGTATTCCCAAACTCCCGACTCTGCCCTGTTTTTATCCCGCTGGATTTATCATAATCTAATATTCTTCTATATGTTATATTTATGTTATTGTTCATCCCCTCTTCCTAGAATGTGCGCTCCATGAAGGAGGATACTGTTGTCTGTTCTCTTTGTTTTGTTTGCCAAGTGTCTACAAAAGTGCTAGAAGTTAAGTGTTGAGTAATTAAGCGTTGTCTAAATCGTTGGGTCCATAGTTAAATATCTTGGTTTGGTTCCATTCCATATATCTTATGGTTGCACCGTTCTTCTTCCCTTGCAAATAGAGCTACAAAGCCAGACATTTAAATCAGCATGGTCTTTCTTCCTTTTTCTATGATTTGGGAGCAAATCATTGGTCTAAAAGGGAAGAAAGAACATGAACTGATACGGGACTGACTTGGGACCTGGAAAGATTGAATCACCATGAAGAAAAAGGGTTTTCTGCTCTGGTCTATGCTAATTCAGAAAGGCCCAGAATTTGCCCCAGTGTCCTGAGCTTATAGGTAGGAGACCTTGGTTCTTGTCCTGTCCTGTCACTAATTTACTATGGGACATTGAACAAATCGCTTTCTCAGTTTCATTGTTTATAACATGGGAATAATAATAGTTTTAAAAGTTTAGGATGCTATATATTTGTAAACACATTATTATTATTATTGATTTTATTTAAAAAATATTTCCCAAAGATACCATATCTTTATGTGTGGAGTAAGATTTTAAGGCATAATATATGATATATAATAATATATTTGCTTAATATGCATATGAAATATTTCCTGGTTTAGAATATCAATCATTTCTGTAAAATATTATTTTGGGGGGTATTTTTTTTCATTCAGCTATGAACATCAGTCACTCTGTTGGCGATTAGAAAATGAAGTTTAGCTATTCGAGATCGCTGATCACTGCTTTTGGCTGAGAGAATACTGGATTCAAAGTGAGATCCTGTATGGAGGTTGTATAGAGGTTTCATGGAGGGCCTGTGGGGAAGGCTTAGGCAGGTAATGGGCACTGACGAGGAATGAGTTTGTCATGAACCAGCCCATCAGGTGCAAGGGCCATAAAATGAGGCCACAAGGGACATGGTGTTCCTGATGACAGTAGTAAATCCATTTCAAATAAAGTGAACTGTTTGCTTAAACTTTCCTATGGTCTGTCAGACCTTTGGCTCTGAGAACCAACTCAATATAGAAATTAGCTCAGCCAGAGGCTGCAGGGCAGAAAGACTCAAAGTACAGACTATTGCATCAAAATTGTGTTTAGTAACACAAAAGTCTCATGAAATGTTTGATATGTTGCTTTTTTAAACCTAGTTGGGGAAGAATTGTCCCTTCTTTATTACTTTTCTTTTATTATAATATATGGAAGGAACAAAGTTCTCACCTGATAAAATACAATATATTCAGCTCTCTGACAAATCTACAGGCTTTTAATTTTAATTTTTTTATTAAAATTATACATGGAAAATTATTTTGCATCCTAAGAAAGCATTGACTGCACTTATCCTCATGGACATTTCATGTTTTATTTTAATTTTTATGTGGACTTTTTCTACTTCCTTTTATCCAGTGAAGATTGTTTCAAATAAAGCTGTCTGATCTAGAAAGACATGGTTGCTAGGGAGCCCAAGTCACAACGGCTGATGTTACTAGGGAGGATACAGAGGTGAGTCCCTGATTATAGAAGAGAACCATTTTTCATTCTCCTTGAAAGTAGTCTTTATATACAGATGACAGGTTCACTAATTCAGTTAGGAATAAAACTCCAGAAAGAAATATGAAATTTTAATATGTTTCCTCAGAGTGATATAAATCTAAAGATATTTATCCCAGATGAATGAATGGGGTTTATGCCCACCTCTATCTTACTATGTGGTGAAAATGCTTTTAGAAAATCCTACATGGTGCAAATCTTTGGGTTTATAAAACTGGGCAAGCTCTCTAAAACCTCGGGCTCATCACCTAGATGGGTTGATGAATCTCTGCCTAATATTTCTTTCATCTTCACATTTGGTTAAGTATAGGTCAGTAAACATTCACTGAGATCTATGTGCTAGGCATTTTGCTAGGGGCTTTTCATACGTTTCTCATTTAATCTTATAACTCTAATGCAAGGTATTATTATTTTAATAAACACTAGGAAATATTCTAGTCAGTGGAGAAGGTGGGATTTGAATACCATTCAGTGTCACTATCTTATTTCTTTCTTTCTTTTTTTTTTTTACAAAGGATTTATTTTTTTATTTTTTTTATTTTTTTACATTTAGCCTTTTATTTTTTTTTTACTTTATTTAAGCTTTATTTAAACATATAATGTAACCCCACCACCCTCACCCAACCCCTCTTCCCCCCACCCCCCTCAGTTTGTTTTATGACATTAAGAGTCTCTTTTGGTTTTTCTCCCTCCCGATCCCATCTTCTTTCATTTTTACTATCTTATTTCTATTAAAACATCTCCTAATGAAGAATAGAATAAAAACACAAGTACATCAATTTCATATAAACCACACCAGTTGTTTTTCTGTTAGTTTTACTACTGCTTCTGGGAAATCCATAAATGGCAAAGTTTAATGAAATACTTCCAGGAGATTGTTCTGGGACTTGAAAACAAAATGTACTAACCACTGCTTAATTTTATCATCAGATAGTTTAATTTTAAGGTGTCTTATTAAATAATTTGGGTTTCCTCTAGGATGTTGTTAATGTCTACAATTAAACTCAATTAAAACTAACTGAATAGATATCTTGTATAGATTATTGTGCTAGAATAGGTAAGACAGTCATGACGCTTTCTATACAATGTGGTGGGGATATTACCAGATGGTAAAAAGGAAAGCATTTTGAGTGGAGATCTTTTTTAACTAATCTTTACGCCCAATGTGGGGCCCAAAGGACCCTGAGATCAAGAGCCACATGCTGCACTGACTCAGCCAGCCAGGCACCCTGTGAGTAGGAATTTTTTTTTTTTTTAAGGATTTATGTATTTATTTGGTGAAGAGCAGAGAGAGGAATCTCTAGCAGACTCCCTACCGAATGTGGAGCCCCATAGGGGGCTTGATCCCAGGACCCCAAGATCATGACCTGAGCCGAAATCAAGAGTCAGAAGCTTAACCAAGTGAGCCAGCCAGCTGTCCCTGAGTAGAAATCTTTTTTTTTTTTTTTTAAAGATTTTATTTATTTATTTGATAGACAGAGATCACAAGTAGGCAGAGAGGCAGAGAGAGAGGGGAGGAAGCAGGCTGTCCGCAGAGCAGAGAGCCCGATGTGGGGCTCGATCCCACGACCCTGGGATCATGACCTGAGCCGAAGGCAGCGGCTTTAACCCACTGAGCCACCCAGGCGCCCCCCTGAGTAGAAATCTTAAGCACCTCTTCAATATTTGAAATTAGCAGTCAACCTTATCAGCAACATGTTCCTTTTCAACTTTAGACACCTTCAGTTACCTATAATGTAGAGCACTTTAATGGAGTCCCAAGGTCAAAGCTGAAGAGTCTCTATCCACAACTTCTTCTGAGATTATGGAGTTTTCATTGTCACCAGCATCCACTCACAGAATGTGAATAAGAGCATATGGAATTGACTAATGCCCTTTAAGAAAATGTTGTGAATGTTGGGGTTCATATGAAGAAGACATATACCACACTGAAGAGTGGATTAGCACCCTATTAACCTGAGAAACCACATCCTATAGCTCAGAATACCTTTTAGAAAGCAAAAATGGATTTAAAAAGAAAGAGAAATGTTCTTGGAGAGCAAGCTCTATGACTTGAGTGAGATTTATTGAGGCAATTATTGTGTCTGGGTTTTCAAAAGAGCTGGAAAATTTTATGATCACCACTGGGCACTTGTAGCCTGGTCAGTGGAGATACAAGAGAAAGATTATTTAATCCTCTGAATATTGATTTATTGTCTGTGAGAATTAGGATTGAGAGTTGTTCCATGTAGTGCTTTTTCCTATAATAGATTATTATTATTTTTTTTAGATTTTTTTTTTTAAAGAACATTGGTCTCTTCCTCTGAAATACCTGTTTGTTGATTACTATTAGGGACAGGACATTTGATGAGGCAGATTGGCTCAAGTTATAACAAAGGACACCCTACTTTAATGGAGGTTGTTTAGAAATGTTGTGTTTTGGGATTACTATCTTAATGGTTATCTATGAATTTAACACTGTCAATCTCTTATCTCATGGAGGGTGTGGGCAAGCCTTTAAATGACTCCAATTTCAGAGATGGTGACACTGTGCATTAGACATCATCCTTTGCAGCAGACCTAAGCCTTGAACACAGACCGAGATAAGAGATTTTTAGGAAAGACGAGACTTGTTGCTCAAATCACTGGTTGCTCATAAAACAAGACCATTAGATAGAGCTGCATGAGTTTTAAACATAGGAGGAAAGGGGAAGTATTCTTCCATATACTTCTGTAAGACAACTTTCCAGGAAAGACCTTATAAATAATTGTAGTAAGAGGCAAATTGTTAAGGGAAATGACAGTATTAAAATCATCTGTAAGGCTGTATTGTTTATAAATGAGCCAGTTTGGGGGCACCTGGGTGGCTCAGTGGATCTCAGGGTTCTGGGATGGAGCCCCACCTCGGGCTCTCTGCTCTGCGGGGAGCCTGCTTCCTCCTCTCTCTCTGCCTGCCTCTCTGCCTATTTGTGATCTCTGTCTGTCAAATAAATAAATAAAATATTTTAAAAAATGAGCCAGTTTGTTTTGAAGCATTTGATTCATCTAGCGAGTCAAAACAGCCAAAGTATTTGTATAAATTACCTATGTTGATATGGCCTAGGGGTTATATGTATATGTACAATTTACAAAGCATCCAGAAACTGTTATGAAGCTTTCCACATGGTTTAATGTGGGCCCCCCTATAGCACAAAAAGGAAATATTTAATTCTTCCCAAGATATCTACTGAGCCCCTATTTTATGCCAGGCATTGCAAATGTGATTATGGATTAGATATAGGGAAACAATCCTACTATAAAATAATATTTACTAAGCACAATATTGCTATTGAGAAAGATTGTGTGAAACAAAATATGATTATTTGACCTTGAGTGTCAAGTCGGTTATCATTGCCTATTCTCATAGCAAAGACCCAAAAAACCTGCATATTTTTAGGTTATAATCACAGGAAATTAAAAAAACTGTTTCACAGTCTTCTTTGCTCTTCAGATGCATGCAAATAATTGCCGCTATGCTTTTTCTTATTATTCTTTCTCTTTTAACAGGCAATGGCTACAATTGATTCAGCACTGCTTTACCAGAATAAGTAAAGGTCTATTTGCCTTGCATGATATTAAATTAAATTTGTCTGAGAGATAAACAACTTAAATTTTAATGCTTCACATTCAAGAATGCATCTGTGCTAATATTTAAATAATACAATACATCTATCTTCCAGACTCTGATTTAATGTTTTGGTCTTCTTTGGTTTTAGCTTTTGCTGAAAGCTCTAAATTTATTTAATCCTTCTCTTTTCCAGAAATGTGAGGGTATTGTTCTAAAGCTTGCTTGACTTAAAAAAAAAAAGTGCAAATCTTACTTCAGATTTATCCATTGAGTTATTTATTTTACCAGTTAACCTCAAGGTTTAGTCATAAAGGCAAATAATTAAAGCAATGTTACCTGTGATATTCTTTTAATATAGTTAATAGAAGTATAGAATGACCACGTCATTAAATATATGCCTATAAAGAAATTTGTTTTATGTCTTTCCTCATCAATTTGAATTACTCCATTCCTCAAATCACTGAAGGTGAAGCAATCTTTCTAAGATTTCTATATGAATATAGGTATTTCTTTTTCACTTTTCATATATAAGATGAACCAGTAGAGTGTAAATACATTTTCATTTTTATTTTTTCCTCCTTTATATTGGTGTATATTATTGCTGAACTACCTCCCTCTTGATGGAGAGTTTGTAATATACACACTCACTGCCTCATGAGACAAGATAGGGTAAGAAAAAAATCAGGACTCTAACACTATTCCTTCCATTAACTTGGGTAGAATTCGAAACCTTGAAGAACTTCAGTCTCTTCATTTGCAAAATGGAGTCAATCATATCTACATTTTTGGGGTATTATGAAGATTAAATTAACATGCCAAACCGATTCTGACAAATTGTGGGCAATAAAAATGTATCAACCCTTTCCTCCTTATTGTTAATTGTTGAATACATTAGCAGAACAAAGCAAGCCATTCTTTACTTTTTTTCCTATGAAGATCTGGGAAAAATGGCAAGACTTTATTTTACTTTTCATAATGTATAAGATTGTCATTCAGAAGACACAAAATTTAGTACTAGGAGATAATCATGGTATTGTTTTCATGTGTTTTCTTAGAAGTAACTAAATTATACTCATTTAAAATTTTATTAACCATAGAAACTATCCTATAGTTTGACAAATTATTTAAATAAATGGAATTGGCTTGAAATTTTATATGTTTTGGAAAAGCTGTGTAGAGCTCAAATACTCTTTTTCACCTTGCAAATATTTAGTTCATAATTATGCACAAAGGACTTCTTAATGAGTTTTAATAAAATACAACTCTCAGATGAAGTAGTTCACCTCTAACATTTAAAAAATTCTGTCTTAGGCATTTGTGGTGGATAGTCTCTGTGATGGCCACCACCAGTTTCTTCCTTCTCTGCACCTGTACACTCTTCCTCATATCAAGGGATGGAATCTAATTTCCATCTCCTTGAATCTGGGCTAGCTTAAGTGACTAGTGTGACCAGTAAAATGGAGTGGGAGTGATGCTCTGTAGCCTCCAAGCCTAGATTATAAGAAGTTTCATATCTTCTTTGCTGATCTTTTGGGATGTTTCCTCTCAGAACCAATTAGCCTTTTTGGGAGAACTCCCAGACACATGGAGAAACCACGTATAGGAGCTCTGCTTGACAGTTCAGCTGAGCTCAGGTTGGAGGCCATTATCCACAGTAAGCCACAAGAATGAGCCACCTTGGATGTTAAGCCCAGTTAAAGCTTCAAATGACTCTAGCCCTAGTGACTATTGGACACCACATAAGAAGCCCTGAGCTAGACTGAATTAACCTACAGAACCATGAGGGAAAATGAAAAACTTGTTTTAAGCCACCAAGTTCAGGGTAGTTTGTTATATAACAGAAATATGGATAACAGGAATAGCATTTATAAGCAAACTACCTATCCACATAAGGATGTGGTATTTGCTATGTTAAACCTCAAATCATTAAGTGATTTGTGTCCTTAATAGGCCCAAATCCTGCTTTTTATTTCATTGTGATCAGGTTTTTAAAAATATAGTGAATGTATGGTGTTAGATTTGAGGGGGAGAATTAAAATATAGAATTTTGGAACTTGGAGCTTCATATGCATCCATCCATTCATTTAAATATTGATTATGTACATATGCAAAGCAATATGCCAGGTGCTGTGGGGGATAAAGGGATGAGTCAGAAAGCTGTACCCATATTAGCATTTTGAAGACCCTCCCTTTTCCCTCTGAAGACAATAAAACACTGTTCATGTTCCCTGCTGGGTTTTCATTGGCTTCATTTCTCTTCAGTTTTTTTTTTTTCTTTCATCCTTTTGAAATTTTTTTTCCTTTTCAAATTGTTAGTTTCTTTTAGTGCTTGGAAAATGTAAACAAACAAACAAACAAACCTAGTTTGAAGAAAAAATAGTCACATGCATAAAGACATAATAATAATATAAGAAACTTCATACAAACTAGAAATGCTAGTAAGCAGCCTACATTTTTGGTGAAGATTTTTATTTTTATTTTTTGACCCAGTTTATTTTTTGACACCATAATATTGTTGTCTTTCAGTGAGATTTATGTTCATGATGTGCTATAAATGACAAGATAAGTAATAACAATTTTTCTGTACCCAGATGCTTCAAGTGTGATAAACCAACTATTAACTGCTTTCAAGTACTGTGACTTTGTTAAGAACATGAACTTTGAAGGGAGAGAAGCTGGGCCATATTTACGACTGACATTTACTTTACTTTACTTTTTTTTTTTTTTACCTTAGGTGATTTTCAAAACACTCTTAGCCCAAGTTTTATTATCTATAAAGTGAGTATAAAAATGGTACCAATACCCAAAGGCTATTATGGGTATTGGTTGAAAGTTTGCATGTGAAGTACTTGCAAGGGCTCTGGCACATAGTAAGAGAACCAACATTTTTCTAAAATTACAGTCATGGGTGATTATATTTTCTAGGTTCTTAAACAATGGTGGTGCTGAGGTTTTAATGGAATACTATTTAAGTTCCATGGTTAGTAGGGCAATTAAAAAATGACCTGGACCTATTTACTTTTTACAAGTGATTTTAAAATTTAAAACAACCATTTAAAAGGCAGTGTAAGCTTTCTTTAAATGAAATCCCACAAAAATGGGCCATTTTTCTGGTTGAAATGGGGGTAGGGTTGAATATGACTTTCTGCAGTGGTTCTCTTAGGATGAAAACCTAATGGTTTAACAAAGCCCAGGTTAAAAAAGGACGGCACTGTGGGGTGCCTGGGTTGCTTAGTTGGTTAAGTGTCCAACTCTTGGATTCGGCACAGGTCCTGATCTCATGACTCCTGAGACCAAACCCCAATTCAGGCTCCACACTCAGTGGGGGTTTGCTTGGATATTCTCTCCCTCTACCCCTCCAATAACCCCCTCAAATAAATAAATAAATCTTAAAACAAAACAAAACAAAACAAAAACACAATGGCACTAGCTTATTATTTTTATGTCTGTGGCTCTGTTTCTTTCTTGTCCTGCTGGCTATGTGTTGGAAGCCCTTAAAACTATATAGTATCTAAAATGTCCTTCCTATGTCATCTCTTGCCTCCCTACCAGAGTAGAGTTCCTGTTCCTCACTCTTCCTAGAGAATCCTAATCTTAATTTTGCTTTTCAGAGATCAGCTTCATTGCTTCAGCTTGGAGGTGAAAGGCCATAAGTGAAATATGGTTTAAGGGGAAAAAAAACTTGAAATGCATTAAATTTACTATGGCAAACATTTGATTCCAGTTACAAATGAAATAAAACATGTTTCACCTGAATTGCTCAAGCAAACTGAGCTACATTTTCATTCCATAATTTTGAGTTTTATAATTTGGGATTTCTCCAAATACATTCTAGGGAAGTTGGTGAAGACACTACCAGCTGGTAAGCACAGATGTTATTTCATTAACATATTTAACCAAACCTTGATGAATCCTAATATATATATATTTCCTTAAATCAAGATGTTTCTTTCCTTGAATTCTTTTTCTCAAAGTCTTCCAAAAATTTCCAGGGATGTCAACACATATTCATGAGATTTGCCTGGTTGTAGGTCTTATTTTAATGAGTCTTGTCCAAACTTCACAGACCTTTAGAGCTGCTCCCCAATTCTTGTGCACCTCAAGGCTTTGTTACTGCTGTTGCTCATGAAACTAGGTGTGTTTTACATCTGGCACAGGGGGTCTTGCAGCTTACTCTTGCACATATAAAACATGAATGACAGCATCTCTTCTGCTCTCTGTTAGAGGAAAGAGCTAAAATTTCCTGGAAAAAGCTAAGTCTTAGAGTAGTTGGTGACAGTTATTTTAATTAAAGATATGCTTATTTTAAATGGATGAAAGACCTCAATGTGAGACAGGAATCCATCAGAATTCTAGAGGAGAACACAGGCAGTAATCTCTTTGCTGTTGCCCACAGCAACTTCTTTCAAGACACATCTCCAAAGACAAGGAAAACAAAAGTGTAAAAAGAACTTTTGGGAGTTAAGATAAAATGCTCTGCACAGCAAAGGAAACAGCCAACAAAACAAAGAGGAAACCCATCAAATAGGACAAGTTATTCACAAATGACACTACAGACAAAGGGCTGATATCCAAGATCTCTAAAGAACTACTCAAACTCAACACCCAAAAAACCGACAATCACATCAAAAAATGGGTAAAGAACATGAACCCAAAGATACTTCTCTGATGAAGGCATACAAATGGCTAGCAGACACATGAAAAAATGTTCATCATCACTAGCCATCAGGAAAATTCAAATAAAAACCGCATTGAGATACCACTTTACACCAGTTAGAATGGCAAAGATTAACAAGGTAAGAAACAACAAATGTTGGAGAGGATGTGGAGAAAGGGGAACGCTCTTACACTCTTGGTGGGAATGCAAGTTCGTATAGCCACACTTTGGAAAACAGTGTGGCGATTCCTCAAAAAATTAAAAATAGAGCTACCCTATGACCTGGCAATTACACTTACTGGGTATTTACCCCAAAGACACAGATGTAGTGAAAAGAAGGGCCATATGTACTCCAATGTTCATAGCAGCAATGTCCACAATAGCCAAACTGTAGAAAGAGCTGAGATGGGGCGCCTGGGTGGCTCAGTGGGTTAAAGCCTCTGCCTTCGGTTCAGGTCATGATCCCAGGGTCCTGGGATCGAGCCCCACATCGGGCTCTCTGCTCAGCAGGAAGCCTGCTTCCTCCTCTCTCTCTGCCTGCCTCTCTGCCTACTTGTGATCTCTGTCTGTCAAATAAATAAATAAAATCTTTAAAAAAAAAAGAAAGAGCTGAGATGCCCTTCAACAGATGAATGGTTAAAGAAGATGTGGTCCATATATACAATGGGATATTACTCAGCCATCAGAAAGGATTAATACCCAGCTTTTGCATCAACATGGATGGGATTGGAGAAGATTATGCTGAGTGAAATAAGTCAAGCAGAGAAAGTCAATTGTCATATGGTTTCACTTATGGAACATAAGAAATAACATGGAAGACATTAGGAGAATGAAAGGAAAAGTGAAGAGGGGGAAATTGGAGGGGGAGTTGAGCCATGAGAGACTGTGGACTCTGAGAAACAAATTGAGGAGTTAGGGAGGGGATGGGTAAGCCTGATGGTGGCTATTAAGGAGGGTATGTATTACATGGATCACTGGGTGTTGTACATAAAGAATGAATCTTGGAACACTGCATCAAAAACTAATGGTAGGGACGCCTGGGTGGCTCAGTTGGTTCAGCGGCTGCCTTCGGCTCGGGTCATGATCCCAGCATCCTGGGATCGAGTCCCACATCGGGCTCCTTGCTCAGCAGGGAGCCTGCTTCTCCCTCTGCCTCTGCCTGCCACTTTTTCTGCCTGTGCTTGCTCCTGCTCTCTCTCTGACAAATAAATAAATAAAATCTTAAAAAAAAAACAAAAACAAACAAACAAAATTAATGGTATATTTTATGATGACTAACATAACACAATAAAAATTTAAAAAATAAAATTTGAAATAATATAAATGCATATAGGTAAAAGAGGGAGTCCTCTATTTTTGTCCATTTTGTTAAAATCTTCTATATATTTCTCCTTTTTTTGTTTTGCTATCATATACATATCTATATGTATTTTTAAAATCAGAACTTTTAGGGGAAAGGAGAAAGAGAATGAGGCAGAGGCAATATTTGGGATGATAATGGATGAAAATATACCAACTTTACCTTGATTAGTATTTTACGATATATTTTACCATACTTTCATTTTCAACTTTTCTATTTTTTCCATGTTGTATCCCTTATAATTAATATGCAAATTCTAATTAAAAAATGTAGCCTATAAGTTTTTGTTCTTTAACTGGAACCTCTCATACATTTAGATTTAATGTAATTACTAACATTTAAAATTGTCCTGTCTTTTCTCTCCTTTCTTGCCTTTCTAGGGTTAGTTATTTTTTTATTATTCCAGTATTCCCTTCTATTACTTTGGAAGTTACATATTATGTATTTTATTTTAGTGGTTTCCCTTGAAATTATCGTGTGACAACTTAACACATCAAAGTCTCATGTCATATAGTACCTTTACCTTTCTCCTAGGCAGTAGAAATCTTAAAGAATTTTAATGACCTTTACTCTCTTCTTGATTTGTATTATTTTCATAGATATTTTAATTCTATTCCACAACATATTATTACTATCTTTTGATTAATGCTGTCAAAATTCATTTAGATTTTCTCAAGCACTAATTTCTTTTTTTTTAAGATTTTATTTATTTAATTGACAGAGAGATCGAGAGAACACAATCAGGTGGAGTGGCAGAGGGAGAGGGAGATGCAGGCTCCCTGCTGAGCTGGGCAGGGCTCAACCCCAAGACCCTGGGATCACAACCAGAGTCGAAGGCATGTGATTGACTGAGCAAACAGGCACAACTCAAATACTAATTCCTTTGCTCTATATTCTTCTTTTATCTCAGACTTTCCCTTTGGGATCACTTTTCTTATATCTAAAGATTGTCTCCTAGGGTATTATTAATGAAGATCTCTTAGTGGCAAACTTTCTCAATTATCACTTATAAGGAAAAATGTCATTTCTCCCTTTTAAAAATTACATTTTCTTTAGATATAGAAATATAGGTTATAGTTACTTCTTGCAGCCCACTGAAAGTGTCATTCCACTGTCTTTTGGTGTCTTTGAAGCTGTGGGAAAGTCAGATGTCAGTCTGTTGTTCCATTGAGAGAAGAATTGTTCTCTGGATTCTTTTAACATCATCTCTTTGTCTTTGGTGGTGTGCTGCTTTACTGTAATGTGACATTTCTTCTGCAATCTGTGGGTGGATGTCTCTTTTCATTTCTAGAATATTTTCTGCCACTGTCTTTCCAAATATCGTCCCTGCCTTGTTCTCTCTCTCTCTTCTCCACCTTGGGCTTTGATAAAAATATCTGAGGCATGCTAACTCTACTCTCAATCTTTTAATCCCATTTCATCATTTCTTCATATTCCATTGTAGATCGTTTCTTCTGATCAATATTCTGGTTAGTTTTCTTTTCAGCTAGTTTTAATTTGTTCACAGTCACATCAGTTGAGTTCTTAAATCTGAATATATATATATATATGTACATATATATATTTGTTTCTAGAGTATCTTTTAGAGTATCTTTTTTATTCTTTCTCATGTCTGCTGGGTCACTTTTTATAGTGTCCACAGATATGTTATATGTTAATTCTTCTTTTTAATAGACATTTTATAACTTAGAGCTTATGAATCAAATATCTGAAATCTCTGTTTTGGCTTTTTGGTGTGGTTATTGTTCTAATTATATCTTCATTTGGTGAGTACATTGTAAGTATTAATTCTTAGTTGCTTGCTTTTTTCGGAGATTATTTGTAGGAATTGTTCAGTCTTTGGATGAAGATGAATTAAAAACTCTGGAGAGTATTTTTGTTTGTTTCTGCCCCTTACCTGAAGGAACTATGTCTGAGACCATCTTAAACTAAATTTACACTCTGGGATCTTTTGGACTACACAAATGATATGAATTTGAGCTACAAATCTACAGAATGCAGTTGTCTTTCTCTGATTGACTATTTCACTAAGCATAATACCCTCTAGTTCCATCCATGTTGTTGCAAATGGTAAGATTTCATTTCTTTTGATGGCTACATAGTATTCCATTGTATATATATATATATATACCACCTCTTCTTTATCCATTCATCTGTTGATGGACATCTAGGTTCTTTCCATAACTTGGCTATTGTGGACATTGCTGCTATAAACATTCGGGTACACGTGCCCCTTTGGATCACTACGTTTGTATCTTTAGGGTAAATACCCAGTAGTGCAATTGCTGGGTCATAAGGTAGCTCTATTTTCCATTTTTGGAGGAACCTCCATGCTGTTTTCCAGAGTGGTTGCACCAGCTTGCATTCCCACCAACAGTGTAGGAGGGTTCCCCTTTCTCTGCATCCTCGCCAGCACCTGTCAATTCCTGACTTGTTAATTTTAGCCATTCTGACTGGTGTGAGGTGGTATCTCATTGTGGTTTTGATTTGTATTTCCCTGATGCCCAGTGATGTGGAGCACTTTTTCATGTGTCTGTTGGCCATCTGGATGTCTTCTTTGCAGAAATGTCTGTTCATGTCCTCTGTCTATTTCTTCATTGGATTATTTGTTCTTTGGGTGTTGAGTTTGCTAAGCTCTTTATAGATTTTGGATACTAGCCCTTTATCTTATATGTCATTTGCAAATATCTTCTCCCATTCTGTCAGTTGTTTTTTGGTTTTATTGACTGTTTCCTACTATCATACGATCTCCCAGATATGAGGAAGTGGAGATGCAACGGGGGTGGGGGCTAAGGGGGTAGGAAAAGAATAAATGAAACAAGATGGGATTGGGAGGAAGACAAACCAAAAGAGACTCTTAATGTCATAAAACAAACTGAGGGGGGGGTTGGGAGAGGGTGGTGGGGTTACATTATATGTTTAAATTAAAAAAAATAAATTTAATTGAATAAAAAAAAAGAAAACAAAAAAAATACAAATCTACAGAATGCAAAAGCAGACTACTTGTGAATGTTTGTGAAATGGTAGTGGCAGAAGTGGTACGTTTTCTCTCAATATCTGCTCTCCTTTTCTCCCATTACAGTAGAGTTTTTAGCTAGTTACATGGATTCCTAGAGTAATAAAGTATACTGGCCAGCTGCCTTTGTTTTTTTTTTTAAGATTTATTTATTTATTTATTTGTTTGTTAGAGAGAGAGAGAGAGAGAGAACAGGCAGACAGAGAGGTAGGCAGAGGCAGAGGGAGAAGCAGGCTCCCTGCTGAGCAAGGAGCCCGATGTGGGACTCGATCCCAGGACACTGGGATCATGACCTGAACCGAAGGCAGCTGCTTAACCAACTGAGCCACCCAGGCATCCCTGGCCAGCTGCCTTTGTAAAGAAGTATTAAATATAATTACATTCAATGAGCTGTAATTGGAAATACCCTGTGACAGCTTCCAGGACTCTTTGACATGAGACAATTGGCATGTACCCATAGAGCCCTCTTAACCTCTTCCCCTAACTTGTTGCTTAGAATATATGCAATGGCTACAATTCTATCTCAGATCATGAGTGAAGACATGCCTAAAGGATGGTACAGTGGAAAGTTAGGAGTATGGATCCCTTGAGGTCATTGTGGAGCAGGGCTGCCTCATTGCCTCTCTCTGATGGTTAGTTCTGAACGCTCACCTAAACTTCTGTCTTATTTAAACCACTGTCATTTCATATTTCTGTTATTCACATATGAACATTATCCTAACTAATCTAATGAGTAAGTAGTTAATTCCAGAAATTATGTAGCCAGGGGGCTTGTTTATAAATATATGGGATCTAAAGCATAACATTTAATCACACCTGATTAATGATTTTTGTCACTACTTATGTGGGATTGGATGGTAAATAGTATAAACTAACTAATATCTGTTTTTTTTGTGCTTAAATTAAGTACAGAGTAAACATTAGAGTTTTCATTATGTTTTGAGTTCCATTATTCTACAATTTATTTTGTTATCCTTTTAAAGTCTCCAGGTTAAATACCTTCCTTGTATACTGTTGATAATAGCAGGTACTGGATAAAACCCCAGAAAAATTGTTGTTAAGGTTGTGCTTCATGTCATAATGCACTGGGTGACCCTGGAAACATGAGACATTTTTGTAAACATAACACAACTAGGTGTTTGTACTTTATATTGATATATATAAATTTCTCCACTGAAAACAAAATAAATTGATGAGAACAATTTCTATAACATTGATTTTTTTGTTACACTATTGAAGTATTAACATGAGTCTCATTTCTGCAATTGATTAATTTTATGGCCATAAGAAGAGAATTGTAAAGGCTTTACCAAATTTTTTAGGAACAGATAACTACCATGCAATATATCCATTCCAGGGATTAGAATTGGTTAGCTTTTCAAGTTATTCTAGAGAATGGCAAAATATTGCTATTGATTCAGAAAAGGATAACCCTAAAATAATAACTAAAGGAAGATTCATTTATGGATTTAAATGCAAAAGTCTTAAATGAAATAACAGCAAATTAACATAGCACTGTACAAATCGCCATACATCATGACCAAATTTTTTTTTTTTTAATTTTCCTGTATGGGTCAACATTAGGAAAGATACTAGTGTTACTCATTTTAGCAATAAATTAAAAGTGGAGGGGGAAGATCACTCAACAGATACTGAAAAACTCCTATTTTTATTAGAGATCTCAATAAAATCTCTAGAAAGATAGAAATAAAGAGAAAATCCCTTACCTATAGTGTATTTGTAAAAGATCTTATGCACAGATCTTACCTAATGGAAAAATATTAGAAATGTTCACATTATAGACAAGAACAAGACAAAAATTTTCACTACAACTTGTAATACCCCATATTGGATGAGAAATACTGTTCAATTTAATAAATAAATTATTATATATCATATATAAATTTTATTAGGTCTATCTTTTGTAATATCATTTGTTTATATTATGCAATATATAATATAATTTATAAAGGATTATATAAATAACATACAAATCTCTCTATTATATATTGATATAGATATATGGTGCCACTGATGCAAAAAGAGGTGAATAGACTAATGGGACTCTAGTATAATCTTGAAATACATTCATGGATATATAAGAATTTAATATATAATAAAGGCACCATTCTTATTTATTTGAAGAATGTCTTCCAAAACAAGGCAGAAAATCTAGAACATAAAAAGGAAGAAAAATCAAGATATGTGAGTATTATAAACCAATAAAACAAAAATTGGAAAAAAACCCAAGTATGTTAAAAGATAAGTTTAAAAGGCATGCAGTAGGTTTACTTAGAATTCCCTATCTTTTGTGGCAGAGAACAATTCCTTATTTGGAAAAATAGCATGGTGCTGGTCACAAATAAAAAATTAGTCCTTATCACTTGGAAAACAAGTGACTGTGAAAAAAGCTGATCATCATGAGCTATTATCAGACCTACCAAGCCACAAGGCAGCAATCTGTTATCTAATGGAAGGGATACATTCAGGACTGGGCAGGTGGCCTAGGCTCATTTGCCTGTTCTGTAAGACTTTTCCTTCAACATACACCTATGGCATCATTGGGGACTCCCTAACAGAGGTAAAAAAGACTTAGGCCTGGTTCACAAAAAAGTTTGGTAGAATATGTTGGTACTAGCCACAAGGAAATTGCTGATCTATGAAAGCCCCACTCAAGCTTGACCCTTAAGGAAAGCATTTTAGAAAAATCTTCCCATTGGGCAAGGTTAAGAGCAATACACTTGGTTATCCATTTCATACTGACAAAATAGTGGCATGAGGAAAGGATATATACTGATTCCTGAGCAATGGGAAATAATGTGATCAAATAGTCAGTACTTAGAAGGAACATGCAAAGACATGAGACAAGGATGTGTAACAGAAATATATATACATAGACTAATTGGAGTGGACATGATGCATGCAGCTCTTTTATTATATATCAATACCTACCAGAGAATAGAAATCTCATACAAAGCTCTTGACAACCAAGCAGACAATGAATGTCCATTAGCTTCTTACTGAGTCATCCCAGTGCTCGTACAATGGGGCCATGAAGATATGGTGGCATGATGGAAAGTAAGCATGGATCAAAAAACATATGCTTCCTTTCACTAAGGCTGATTTTTTCATCCCCACAATCTTAGTCTTTGTTGGATTAGAGATCCTAGCTCCCAGGGTGGAAACATGTCTGCTGTGGATTCCACCCAACAAGGTGTTACAACTATAACCTTGCCACTTTGGGTTCCCTATGCTAGTGAACAAAACCAAGATAAAACAAAACAAATAGACACACAAAAAGGTAAGCAGCAGACTGGAATAAAAAAAAAAGTATGTATGTATAAAATTTATCCTTCTAACAAAAAATATGTATATATGTATGTGTGTGTAACAAAGAATATTAAAGATATCTACAAGTCAAAAAGAAATGAATTACTCAATAAAGAGAAGGGAAAACATACGAAATACAAATAAATGCATGCAAGTTTGGAATGATACTAACTCTGCTGTGAAAATCAAGGAAATAAAATTAAGACAATTGTGATTTGAGGGAATATATAAATTTGAAGGAACATACATATATATATGTATATATAAATTTAGTAAAAAGTAAAAAGATTGATAATTGATAATATCCAGTTTTGGTGAATTTGTGGGGAAATGATAATTCTGAATATACTCTTTGTGGGAATATAAATTGGTGAAGCCTCTTTGGTGGGCCTTCGGAAATCTTTGTCAAAGTTTTAAAATGAGCTTAACACTTGAATCAAATTTCAACTTTTGTGTACTTAGGTATAAACTTACATACTGAGATGTTCACTGAAGCTGAGTTTGTAATCAAGAATAATTGAAATAAGCAAAAATATAAATCAATAATGAAATGGTTAAATATAAGCTTTATATATAATATTCTGCCACAGTTAAAAAATAGGAAATACCTATGAGACATATTTGACATATTTTAAGTAACAAAGATTTTTTTCAAAATAATATGTATGGTATGATTTTCTTTATAAAAATAAAAAAATGTTTGTTATACACATACATATTTTGTGTATAAATGTACACACTAAGAATGGACAAAATTTACATTATGTCCTTTCAGGAAGGGTCTATGCAAGAGACAGTGGGAAAAGGCAGCAGGGAACATGAGGTAGTATTTACTTTGCAACCTACATACTTTTGTATTATTTGAATATATTTAAAAATTATAGCCTATGCAGTTTAAAAATGGTTATCAAGATCCAAGAATTTTTATTTCTAGTTCTGGTATCTATTCTTTTATGTCTTATCATGAGTAAGCATAAAACATTCAAAGTATCCATTTTAAAGGAAAGCCTGAGTGATCATTAGGAATTGAATATACATATGACATAATTTTTCAGGTTAAAAGCAGTATAAAATGGTAGCTATTGCTACAAAAAATGTGTACTTATATTATGTGGACAGTGGCTTCACTCATTATAGATATACAGGTTCTCACAATGCCATTTGTTTAAGTGTAAATACAATTCTCTCAGACAGTGAGGTTAGAGATTAAAATATTGAATTTCTATTTTATTTGATACAATCTTAAAGAGCTTCAAAGTTTAAGAAGAAAAAACAAGTAAAGATGAGTATAGATGAATAAAGAATGTTTCATATTCTGCCAACTCTAAAGGTCCCCCTGAAGGGACAAATGCTCTTCACTTATAACCTATTATGTTTCATCAAGTTAGGAATAAGAGACTTTAATAATCTATGCACAAGGAATCCCAGCATTTACTTGTAACCATTAGAGTTCTTATCATGTTTTTACTACTTGGTGGAAGCAAATGTTTATCACATGAAAAGGAATGATAACGCTCACTTTTGAACACCATTAATGTCCCAGAAAGTCAAGGTTTTCACCTGAGAGAAAAAGCAAACTTAAGTTGGGGAATAATAATGCCCAGTAAAACTGTGTCTAATTTACATTGAAAGAGAGGTAAAGGAATTAAAAAGATATATATTGTATCCCTTGAGGGTAAATGTTTTAAGTCACTTGATGTTACAGGAAGGCAAAATATATATATTTTTAAGTTTGGAGAAAACAAACTGATGAAACATGTACACCAATTACATTTTTACTAGTCACTGCTGAAAGATTCAACTTCATATTGATTTCATTTGTGAAACTTGAACTGGCATCCCCTTTTGCAACCCAGTGAAGAACTCTGCCAGTGTGCAGTTGGTCTAACAGTGTTTTGGGACACAGGTGATATATGGAAGGCAGACAAAGACCAGAGGGAAAAGGCTACTGACTCAGAAAGACCTACATTTTTAACCTGCTGTGGAAATTTCAGCACCTGTGGAAATTATAGCCAAAAAGGCAGCCCTAAATTTTACTATAAAAGTCTAAGAAAGAAGGAGGTCCACCAAGGAAGGAGGCAAATGAAAGCTTAGCAAGTAGAAATGCATGTCTGGGTAATTCTCCTAATAATACAGGATTTCAAGGAGTACTGTGTGAAAGAATGAAACAGGACCCAGATAAAGAAACTGAGAACAAGAGAGGTCAAACAGTTTAGCTCTTGGTTCATTTCTGATATATCAAGGCAACTTCCTGGCTTTCAGTCTATAGCTCTTCCTACTACATTTCCCCCCCCCATTTTTTCCCCTTAAAGAGAAAGCCTTTCTTCAGAAGTAGCACGAAGCAGGTCAACAAGGGAATCTCTATGGACAGAAACATGAAGGGTGGTGAGTATGGTGATTAAATATGTTGATTAGCACAAGATTTATCAAAGAAAATTTGTGGACAGGGGCGCCTGGGTGGCTCAGTGGGTTAAGCCTTTGCCTTCAGCTCAGGTCATGATCTCAGGGTCCTGGGATCAAGCCCTGCATCAGGCCCTCTGCTCAGCGGGGAGCCTGCTTCCCCCTCTCTCTCTGCCTGCCTCTCTGCGTACTTATGATCTCTCTCTCTCTGTCAAATAAATAAATAAATAATTTTAAAAAATTGGTGGACAGAATGTGGTTAGCAAGTTTTTTTTTTTCTGGAACTGGATGAACTACAACTTTAAAAGTCAAATCAACCAATATTAGGATAAAGTGGGAATATTAAATAAACTGATATGCAAATATTTATGATGCAGTTTCTATGTTTGCAAAAACAATTTTCTTATTGAGAATGATGGCTGTTTAAATAATTATCTGTGCTTCTGTATAGATTGTTTATTTATTAGGAAGCATTTAAAATACTCCTGGCCTGTGTAAATGTACTGCTTAGGTTCAGATTATATTAGGCATCTTTTTCTGACAAAGATTGTTCTTCCACTTTCAGTCTAGTGGACTTTAGTAGAACAGCACAATGCCAATCAGAATTTTTTAAAGATAATCTTTTATTCTGTGTGTAAAATTCATACATAGTGCTAATGCAAAATACAGGAAAAGATAAGGATAGAGGAGAAATGTTATCTCTCATCCCTATCTCATGGAGAGAACCATTGTTAAAGTTTCAACCTATTGCTTTCAAATTATTATTTTGAAGGTATGGAGATCTTTGTGTCAATGCCTGTATACCTTTTCCCGTTTTTCTACCTATTTGTCATCCATCCATCTATTACTCAATACACATGCTCATGTGTACCTGCACACACACCCCATTTTGTTAAAAAAAAAGAATGAAAAGAATATTTTTGCTAGATCACGTATTTATGTGTAGTTTTAATTATTATAATATATTTCTGTTCAGAAAATAAGATCCACTTTCAGGTCCTAAAAGCCTAGTACTATCTGAATCAGAGCTTCACTTTCTCTAGGGTGTCTGGGTGGCTAGTCAGTTAAGCATTTGATTCTTGGTTTCTGCTCAGATCCTGATCTCCGGGGAGTGAGATTGAGCCCCGAGGTGTTCTCAGCACTCAGCCCTGAGTCTGTGTAAGATTCTTCACCTGCCCCCAACTCCTCCCATTCATGCATGCAAGTACTCTGTGCACCCTCCCCCTCTTTCATAAATAAATAAATAAATGAAATCTTAAAAAAAAAACCCAAACAACTTTAATTTCTCATCCAAATCAAAGCTTCTACCTTCTACTCAGCTTATTTCTGACTTGCTGTGGCTGAAGGACCTGCAATGTGGAAGGTGAGCATGATATTTTCAACCTTCACCCTCCTGTTGGACTCCCTAGTGTTCCAATAAGGGAAGGGCAATTAGAGGAGAAGAGAAGTCTTAGATGACTAGTATTCTTTTAGTTATCTATGGAAAAATACTATTTGTTAGTCATGCTTTCCATTTTGGAAAGAGTCCAAATATTTACACAAAGTGAAATGGATTTCTAGTTCCTTAGGGACAGTTTGCACATGCAAGTGCACACACACACACACACACACACACACACAGTTCTGTGCTATGCTGCTCCCTCATACCGACATTACTCTGACTCCTTAACATGCTTTTTAATTGCTTCCTAGTTTTCCTCTAGGGTCACATACATCATACCACTTAGCTCCCAGGAATCTTATGCATCCTTACCTTGCTACATGGTTGAAGCACAAAGTCTTCCTTATGACCATCTTTTGTCCTTATTTTGCTAACTCAAATGACCCCAGCCCATTGCCCGCTTTCAGATTGAGAAGCGGTCTCCAGGGTCCGGAAATTCCAAGAAACACACATCAATCTTTGTTAAGATTCTCAGTTTACTTCAGTCTTTTGCAGCAACAGTTTAGGGTTAATGAATGATACCAGTCTTTCTTCTAAATGCCCTACCCCTCATGGATGTTTCTTTTTGGAACATTTGAGGGAGGGTTTGAAGGGAAGAGAAAATGCCACTGTACTGTCTGGGAGTTTGACTACTCTTTTCTCTTAAGAACACTCATGAATCCACTGTTGAACTTTAAACTTCACTTAAGTAGGTTAGAGGTGGTGGTAGGGATTGAGAGTTGCTGGACCAGTTATTTCTCTTCACTGAA
This sequence comes from Taxidea taxus jeffersonii, assembly GCA_003697995.1. Taxonomy (NCBI): domain Eukaryota; kingdom Metazoa; phylum Chordata; class Mammalia; order Carnivora; family Mustelidae; genus Taxidea; species Taxidea taxus. The sequence continues at coordinate 13,531 of ML111992.1, read as the reverse complement.
TCTTCCCTGCATGTGTCTAGCATCTCTCTTAAGAATGTGCAGTTATTTATAACTCATTGTTCTCAGTTTTGGGGCTTCAGCCAAAATTCTAAGACAACAGGAAGAGTCCTATTCAAATTCCTGATATATATATATATATATATATATATATATATATACACACACACACACACACACACACAGAGTTGACTTCATATTCCTTATTTTGTGCTTTTTAATCTTTTTTACTGACAATTATATCATGTGCATTTATCATGTCATTACATTTCTTTGGAAATGAAATACTAATAATTAATATTATTGTATCTCATGAAAATGTCATAATTTATTTCCCTTTTTAATTGTTTAAACTGTTAGTTTTTTCTGTTTTATTATAACAGTAATGTATACTCATTAAAGAATTTGGGAAAATACAGAAAAGTACCATCATTTGTAATTCCACAGATAAGAGCTACCTACCTTTTGGTAAGTTTCCCATTAGGTTTTCTTGTCCTGAATAGCTATAGATAGGTATATGGATATAGAGGTAGTTATACAATGTATGTGTGTATATATGCATATATAAATGTATTTAGTCTCATAATACTTTGCATTGTCATACAGCTGTATTTAAGAATGAATGGGATGCCTCCTGCATATAGTTTTGTACCCTATTTTCACTTTCTATTATATTGTAATCTGTCTTCATATTTGAAGAAGTATTTTAAAAACCTAGTTTTTTATTACTAGGAAATATGTTAGCTATAGAAAGGTTAGAAGATATAGATCAGCAATAAAGAAAATCAAATTAATATTAACTTTTGGTGTTTATTCAGTCTGAGACTACCAAAGAGCCTGTAGGTAGAAATGAAGTCATAATAATATGAATATGCAAATCTCAGTCTTCTGCTGCAAAGTTCTGTCTCCTATGCCCACCCTCTCCAGTTATTTATGGGCACTCCTCACATTAGAATGCTAATTATTTCCCTTCTGATGCTCACTCATCTACTGGTAGCAGCTGTATTGGGATGGGAGAACCTGAGCAGCCATATCTCTCCAGAGAACCTGGTGGGTAGATGCAGTACAAGCTGTCATGCTCTAGCATCCAGAACCACTACTTTTTGTCTTCTGGGAGCTCCGTTCGGTTTGCTTTACTGAGCTCGTTTTCTTCCTTAGGATTCTTTCCAGGGACTCCATAGTTCCTGCCTAAAATCTGTCCTTCCTACCATCCTCCCTCCATCTCTTATAGTCTGAGAGTTATGTCTGTCTATGTATGCAACTCAATTGCAGGCACAATTTAAAAAATACCTCTTCGCTGGGGTATGTTCGAGCCTTGTTGTAACTCTTTAGAAGTTGTCAGGCAGGAGGTTGGGACTGGCAGTACTTGCACATGCATGCACATACATACATATACCCATTTATAATTGTGGAATGATTTTTATAATATACATGATATTTTATACCTGTAATTTTCTGGGTGTATTTATTATGCAATATTTTATGTATTTTAAGTATTTGTATCTGTATATACATGTGTATATGGTAGTTTTAGATATGTATCTATAGATCCTTTGACAGACTTCCACTAAGGAAAAGCTTAATTACCCTCCCCTTGAGTGTGGTATGGACTTAGGGACTTGCTTCTAGTGGTAGAACATCACTTCTAAAGTTAGATTATAGGAGACTGTGCATCCATCTCAAGCTCCCTCCCTCCTTTCCTCTTACTCTGTCTCTTTTTATCTCTCCCTCTTTCTCTCCTCACTCTATAGAGGAAGTGAGGTTGTGAACAGTCCCATGAGGAGGACCACACGGTGAGGAAATAAAGTGTCTTGCACTCCTCCTGAGCTTGGAGGAGGATCTTTAAGTCCCAGTTGATTCTTTAGAGATTGCAGGCCTGGCCAATAGCTTGACTGCAACCTCATGAGAGATGCTGAGCTAGAACCACCCAGCTGAGCTACTGTCAGGTCCCTGACTCAAAGAAAGTTGGGAGAAAATAAAAATGATTATCATTTAATGCTTGGTTTGGAATAATTTATTATACAGTATAGATAATGAGCACAGGGTAGATTAGAAGAGAGATAGACAAATAGATAGCTATGTGAGTTGCAAAGTTATAAAAACCTGTGACCCAGGACTCAAGGTTGCAATGTTCTCTACTAGTCAGTATATCATGAACGCTTTTTTCTGCCATTACATTTTTTCTTATAACATTTAAAATGATTTTCAGCATTCTGTAGTATAAAAATTCACTTGGCTCCAAAGCCAAATTTTAGATATTTAATTAATTCCTAATTATTCATACTTAAAAATCCTGTGTTGAACTGTAAAACTGTATAGTCAGGATTCCTTTTTTATAGTTTTTATTATGTTATGTTAGTCAGGATTCTTAATTGCAAGCCACAGAAGCCTTTACTTGCAGATTTGAACAGAAAAAGGATTTTCTTTTTTTTTTTTTTTTTTTTTTA
>ML111992.1:0-10987 GCA_003697995.1 Taxidea taxus jeffersonii | reverse complement strand
ACTTGTCAGATAGAGCAGGAGCGAGCATAGGTAGACAGAGTGGCAGGCAGAGGCAGAGGGAGAAGCAGGCTCACCGCTGAGCAAGGAGCCCGATGTGGGACTCGATCCCAGGATGCTGGGATCATGACCTGAGCCGAAGGCAGTGGCTTAACCAACTGAGCCACCCAGGCGTCCCCAGAAAAAGGATTTTCTTAAAAAGTAATAGAATTAAAATTACTTCAAAAAGTAAAGTGAAAAAGCCCCAAAAAACAAACCAAAAGGATATTAGGAAATGGAAAAACAATATACTATATAGCTCTTAGGATTCTAAAGACCTGCAGAAAACATCTAAATAGTATTATAGAAATTGTCCCATGAGGAAAATGAAGCCATCTCCAAACCTTACATGCTAATCCCATACCCACAGAGCTCACTGGTCCTGCTGTCACCACTGCCCCAAGTACCCTGGGAACTCTTCTTGTTTCATGACTGTGGAGGATTCTCTTAGTCTTTGCCTTTTTCTGGAACTGCCTCTTAGTCTGGAGTTGATAAGTGTGACTGGTAGAGCCTTTGTTGTAGGCACATACTCTCCAGATGGAAGGGGAAACTGAGAATTTGGCAATTTTAGTTTCTATCTTGGGAGATATGTTGGGTCTTTCACTGAGAACAGTGAACAACTTAATGCAACTAACAACCTTCATGTGTCCAGAAAGCATCCACCTCCTCCCCAAGGGGGAAGCACACAAAATTTCATTCATTATTGCATTCCTGAAAAATCTACTTTTCTTCTAATTTACTTGCATTCCATTGTAATCCTAAGAGCCAAACTTGAAAGTTGTTTAATAATAACATATGCTATACAAAATGGTGGAAGGAACGATAAATGAGAAGAGAGAAGTGAAATATAGAAGCCTGAGAAATTAAAACACAAGAAGTTATTATGGTCCTCTTTGTAATAGTCATGAGGCTTAAGTCATGATAATTATGACTTTTCTACTACTCATTTTATGTATCTATTTTAAAAATTTACCCAATACCTCAAATGTCAAGGTGGTTTCCTTGATGTCGTGCCCCAAACTGTCATTCTTGAGGAACCTAAGGTTTTTTTATCTTTCCTACATGAATATTGTGGCCTCCCAATGAAATTTATCAGTGAATAAGTCAGAATCAGGGAGCACTTCAGGAGATTCTTTTAAAACCTTCAATATTTCTTACTTTCCTAATTGCTGTGTAGCAGCAATTCTAATTCCCTTTGACAGAATCAATCTCAAAAGTCAACACCATATTCCCTTTTATTGTCTGTTCACTTAGTGGCCTGAAGAGCCTGAATTGCCCAGGTGATATTGTTAACTTACCAATTAATGATTCCTTTGCTGTATCTTCTGATATAAACACTACTGCTTTGGTTACTGAGACAACAGAATCAACAGCATCCAGAATTTCATGAGTGGAAAGTTACATTTTGAGAAGGACTAATTTTGTGTAGGGCCTTCTGAAATCCAGGATTCCCCATCTCACTCCCTGTCAATTAATAATTGGCAGCTTTGCATGATAGCTTAGACAAGAATAGAGGAAGAGATAAAGGTGTAGTATCAAAACCCACTTATGCCTTCATAACTTTGTCCTGTCCAGTTCTGTATATCTCTTTCCATTTGAGGATGGAGGACTTTGGAGTACACTTGACTTTGTACATGAGTGGGTTGTAAAATTCATAGTGTGAAGTTTCAGGTCCCATGGTCACATGTTTAGTTGTAAATAGGTACTAGAGGCAAATGAGTATCTATTATTCTAAATAAGAAGAGACCCTTGAGAAAAGGGTAGTGGCTTTGACCACAAATCTTAAGAATTTCTTCCGTGATTCTCCTAGGGGCTAACCACAAATTAAACCATCGAATTTCCTGGGTAAAGTAGTGAAGCTCTTTCCAGTAGAGTCTGGTCAGCTGAAGAGCCTTCTTTTCTCTGATCTTCCTTGGAATTGGTACTTTTTAATGTATCTCCTAAATGTTCAGATGGCATATTCAAAAGCAGTTACATTTTCTCTCCTAAAACTAAAATGGTTCAAGTATAATGCCCTTATAACACAAATAACTGGACCTTATCATTCACCTTGTTTGAAAGAGTCCATGTTGCCCTGGAAACATCTTTTGGAGAAGTTAATACTAGGGTTCTGTGTTGTATTTTTATTTCCTATTATATGGAAAATGTATATTTCACCTACATATATTTCACCTTTGGCTCCTAGTTTCCCTTGAGCTAGAATAATGTTGTAGGATGGTGAGACAATCCATTTCCCTAAAGGGGATCCTGGTTATCTCTTTTCTAGACTCAGAAGATGGGGAATTTTTCAGATATAGGAGTCTTAGGAAGATGACTAATGTCTAATATAATAATGAATGATTCCTGTTAGGTCTGAAGTTGCAGTCAAGGAAGATTAACAACTCAAAGTACTTTCTGATTTGAATGAGGCTGAGCAATATGAGTACATTTGACAACTAGGTTCTTAAAAAAGAAGACCATTAAGGACATCATTCAAATACAAAATCCAGTATATTTCAAGCCACTTTTACCAAACCTTGAGCCTGTGGACAAGACATGTTTCAAAATTTTTAGTATGTGTGTGTATGTGTGTGTGTGTGTGTGTGTGTGTGTGTGTTTTAAGATTTTATTTATTTGACAGAGACAGAGAGAGTAGGCAGGGAGGCAGGCAGAGAGAGAGAGAGGGAAGCAGGCTCCCTGCTGAGCAGACCTGGGCTAGATCCCAGGTCCCTGGGATCATGACCTGAGCCGAAGGCAGAGGCTTTAACCTACTGAGCCACCCAGGCGTCCCTAGTTTGTGTTATTTCGATGTGGAAAATGTGAATGTTTTCTTCTTGGATGGATTCAAACTTTCTGAACAACGCAATGTTCCCATAGTCATTTGTTCTGGGGGAGACAGGATAAATGGCTTTAGACCAAGGCGGGCAAGAAACATTCACTACACTGAATCTATCATGATTCTCTCTATTTCTTTTTTTTTTCTCCTGATTTAAATTTATTTCTATAAAAAAAGTATGTTCCATTTTCTTTTTTTTAATTTTAATTTTATTTTTATTTAAACATATAATGTAACCCCACCACCCTCTCCCAACCCCCCTCCCCCTCCCACCCCCCTCAGTTTGTTTTATGACATTAAGAGTCTCTTTCTGTTTGTCTCCCTCCAGATCCCGTCTTGTTTCATTTTTTCTTTTCCTACCCCCTTAACCCCCACCCCCATTGCATCTCCACTTCCTCATATCAGGGAGATCATATGATAGCTGTCTTTCTCCGATTCTCTATTTCTTAATGACAGAAAAAGAAGACAGTTCTAATATGTAGAGATGGGGGAAGAGTACCAGATTTGTTGCTTTGTCCATTCTTTATTAAAACTTCTCTGCTGGCTTTTTCCTATTTATTCAACAAATCTTTCATCTTTTTTCTTATTTGCCAAACCCATTCATTTAAAGTTTCTTTGTCTCTCTTCATGCACATTCCCCTGAAGACTTTTCAAAGAGTACTTGCTTAACCATAACTTTTAATGACTAACAAATAAAATGTAGGGGATGCCATATTTAAAACATTTTTAATTCCAACTTAATCAGAAATATTACTACAAGGCACAGGTATTTAAAGTTGCAAGCAATATTTGATGGATAAGTGCTAGATCACTTTATATTATGCTTATAGATATTCATATGTATATGATTATTCTAAAATTAATTCTTATAGTGAAATTTCTGGGTCAAATGGGTACATGTTCATAAGGAGCTTGAGAAAACTTGGCCCCAGAAAAGGTAAATTAATTTGTAATTCTACCAATAGTGTACAAAGGGCTTATTTCTTTATGACTTTGTTAACTTGAGATTTATAAATAAAAACAATCTTTGACAATATGTTAAGTAAAAGGTACCATCCCCTTATTTTTAAATGTAGAAATCACTTATTTTAATGAGTTTTTATAATATCTTTCGCCATTTTTAAAAGAAGTTTTTATCTTCTTATTGATTTCTAAGAACTTTTTATATATAAAGAATATTAAACATTTACTTGTAACTTATGTTTAAAATATTTTTATCTTATTTTATTTTAAAAATATAAAGTATTTTCAACATGGCTTTAGATAGAAGAAATGTATATTTTAAATATATATGTGATAAATATAGCAATATTTTCCTTAATTTTTTTTTTTTTTTGGCCTGGATGCATTGATAGCATGCCTAGAAAGCTTTATCTGCACTAAATTTGTGTAAATGTTCCCCCAGAGTTTCTTACAAAATATTTTGTCTCATTACTTAAATATAAATCTTTATGTAATCTGTAATACATTCTAGGGTATATCTTGGGGGGAGTGATCCATTTTTTTCCCCAAACAATAAGATCTCTCTTCTACTTACTAAGTAAATTGTTCTTCTTCCCCTGATTTAAAGCACCATCTTATCCCACACTGAATCCTTAAGTATGCTAGTACTTAACCTTTTTGTGGGCATTTTTCTATTTCCTTCATTAGATTCGATTCTATGACTCTACACCATTTTCATTATTACAGATTTTAAAACATTTTAATATTATGTTTAGTTCTTAATTTGACTCTGTTGGTGAGATCATATTGTTTTGGAATGAAGTTATTTTCCAAATGGCTCAATTTGTTGAAAACTATTTAATCTGGGGTTTACTCCTAGAATACTGCTACAATGTTGTTTTGAATAGGCGTTATATTCCTATTTTAAGTGTTTATGACATTTGTATTCATCTCCATAGCTATATTAGCAACAATTATTTAGTTTTAACAACATTTAACTGGTTTCAAGACACTATCTTGGCTTAGTAGATAACATATTTTATGTTCTAGAAGTCTTTGTTTTGATTCTTTTCTTAGTGGATTCAAATTAGGCTTGGTATAATATTTTGTTTTGCAAGAGTCCATGAGTAAAATCCTTTTGAGCTCATACACAGACACATACATGAACATAAACACAAATACATACATATCTAAAACTCTCTTTTTGCTGTTAGTATAAAAGCTTGCATTTTAGCTGGGGTTAGTTCTTTAGGGAGATGAAGTTTTCCTTAAAAATATCTGTAGATGTTGGGGCCCCTAGGTGGCTCAGTGGGTTAAAGCCTCTGTCATCGGCTCAGGTCGTGGTCTCAGGGTACCGGGATCGAGCCCTGCATCGAGCCCCGCATTGGGCTCTCTGCTCGGCAGGGAGCCTGCTTCCCTCTCTCTCTCTGCCTAGTTGTGATCTCTATCTGATGAATAAAGAAAATCTTTAAAACAAATATGTAGATGTTAATTTTTAGTATAATTCTTAATTTTGATTTATTATTCGGATGGTTCTAGAATACTGCTTATTTTATCCTGGAGAACTATGCTTTGGTATATGACTTATTGAGTATCTTAGATTATCATTTTGTTATTCTTATGTAAAACAACTATTTTGATACATATACAATGATTAATTACTCCATTGTCTTTGACATTTTGTGTCCCTGAGTATATATCTAAGACTTCCCTAACTTTTTAAATTTTATGTAGCATACTTTTTTTCTGCCTATATATTTTCATTTTAGTCATGCAAATTTTTCTTCAAGAAAGCTTAGGTAATTAGCACCCTTTCAGTAAAATTTCCTGTAGTGTGTAGAGCAACAACAATCCCACATACTCTGTGTTTACTCTGTATCTTTAAAAGGTTTTCTACAATTACATCCTTAACTTTTTCTTCTGTTGTAATGTGTTGTTTTTCCTTGGAATTTTTGTTTTTAAGCCACTGCATTGCTCATCATCTTTTCGGGTTTGTACATCTTATCACTGATTTGATTTTTCTGTATTCTTTATACATTTTAATATACATTTAAATTCTATTGACATGCTAATTTTGTCACATTATTCCCTTATTTCATACTAGTCAAGGCTTAGTTAGCCTTGGACTTACACTCTATTCTGCATTTTAGTCATGCTCAGTTTTACTTCCAATTTAATGTCATTATTTCATTTGTTTCTTTAATAGAGTAAAAGATTTCAGATTTCTGATAACATGAAGTGATACTTTCTTATTAAATAAATCTTCTGCACTGGAATGCATCTTTTCCTTCTAGCTTACATAGAGCCACTTTAAATTTCCTATTAATTTAAATTTATAGTTACCCATTCTAGGGGCACCTGGGTGGCTCAGTCAGTTAAACAGCCAACTCTTGATCTCAGCTTCGGTCTTGGCCTCAGGGTTATGAGTTCAAGCCTTGCTTTGGATTCTACACTGGGTGTGGAGCCTACTTTATAAATAGATAAATAATAACTAATTAATTAATTTGTAGTTACTCCTTCTTGAATAAAAGAGATTAATTCAAACCCAATGTTTGTCATTAAACCACTTAGGTGGTTGTGTTTGGACCTCTAGATCTTTTTTTTTTTTAAAGATTTTATTTATTTATTTCAGAGAGAGAGCATGAGAGGGGAGAAGGTCAGAGGGAGAAGCAGACTCCCCGTGGAGCTGGAAGCCTGATGCGGGACTTGATCCCAGGACTCTGGGATCATGACCTGAGCTGAAGGCAGTTGCTTAACCAACTGAGCCACCCAGGCACCCCTGGATCTTTAGATCTTAAGCTAGCATTCAGATGATGTGCACAACTATGAACCTGATTTTGGAGGATAGTGCTAATTCAGGTAGCATCAACTCTACTGGAATATAGAAGAATCTCTTACCACATTTGCCAAGTTTGTGGAAGATGATTTTTTCCTGAGTAACTTGAGGCCTTATATAGTTCTTTTAGATATGTTGCATCTAAAACTTAATTCCCCAACTACCCTTAGAATTTTTTTTTAATATATTTTTTAAAGATTTTATTTATTTACCTGACAGTGAGAGAGGGAGCACAAGCAGGGGGAGTGGGAGAGGGAAAAGCAGGCTTCCTGCTGAGCAGGAAGCTGGATGCAGGGCTCCATCCAAGGATCCTGGGATCCTGGGATCACAACTAACACTGAAGGCAGATGCCCAACAACTGAGCCATCGAGGTGCCCCCAACCTTAGAGTTTTTATTATCTCTCTTCCCTCCTGGTTCTGAGCTCATATTTCCCCGTAACATTGCCTGTTACTTACAATCTGAAAATTGTTACACATTACTGAAATTATTCGTTAATAGAAGAAAAGTAGGAAGGACCAGTGTGAAAGGGAGGGAGGTGAACAGAAGAAGGAATTCTTTTAAATGTTAGTAAAAAAGAAACAAAACAAAAACCCAAAAACAAAACCCAAAAAACTGATAGGAGCATTGATGAATATTCAAACTATTACTGTTGCAATGTTATGTGTTTTTCTGTGCTGAGAGTGAGGACTGTGTTCTCAGAATGTGAACACATATTAAATATGCCACAGGCAAGAGAGCCTGCGGACCGTACTAGGTTGTATGATGGACTGTGTGGAGAAAAGAGGGGAAGGAGGAGGGAGTTGCACCACTAAATATACCTGCCTCTGGGATTTAACTTTATCCTGAAGGAGGTGTTGAAATGTCCAAAGCTGCTGTAAAACACGGTGAGACAGAAAGATCTCTTTGGCAATAATTTGATTGGAGCAGGAGGAGATTCTTGATGAGAAGCACATATAGGAAGCCATAGCAATCACCCAGGCAAGAAAAAGATAACATCTTGGAGGGAAAATGGAAGATTTTGTGATTGAATAGTGCGCAATGCAATGGGAGGAATCCAGAGCAACTCTTATGCATTTGGTTAATGTTACAGGGTAAATGAGTGTGATGGTCACTGGAATAAACTGGCCTGTTGGGTCTGCATTATTGAGTGATAATGAGTCCAGTTTTGGAATTTTGTTAGTGATTTCATAGATACAATCTTCTGCACAGGCAATGATCACTTTGACTTTAGTGGAACAACGATAACAAAATGTTTCCAAGGATAACATAAGGTGAACATTTTGTATGCATGTGTTGCCTAAACTCGTTGGATTGTGGTGTGTTGTTGTTAAGGCCGAAGAAAGGGGAGAAATTAACCAGAGAGATCAGTATTCAAATCAGGGTTGTGTTGGCAGCATAAGGGAGTGAGAAAGAGCTTAGCTTTGGAAGGCAGGAAATTAATATCCTTGAACGGATTTTACTCATTAACAGTAGGATTTGGGGCAAGGCACTTAGTCACTTAGTCATAAGCTCATAGATAATATCATCTTTCAAATTATTTCAGAGTCTTAAGGTTTGAACTAGATAGTTGATATGAAATTGCTTCCATATGCTGGTTTCATATCTGGAATGATGAGAAACAAAATATTACATATCTGTTGGAAATTGCATTGGGCAGAAGTGTTCTGGTGGGCTACCTTAAGATGTAAATAAGACTAGCTTTTTGTGCATTTTAATGATACCTTTGATAAAAGAACATATTTAATTCATTTTTTTTAAACATAATAGTTTGAAGACTAGAACACTGCAAATGTAAATTCTGACACATTACAAATAAAATAAAGCTAAGTGGCAATACTTAGTGCCAAAGAGGATATTTTTTGTAATCAATTTTTTAATTAGCATTTTCCTTTATTAAAAATACAAGAAGAGAAAAAAGAAAATAGTTTTGCATTCAATATTAATATAATTTTCAACTCCTGGCTATGATTACATCATAAATATCACAGCCAAACTTCTTACAGAACTAAATACAGAGCATTTCATATTCTTTCAAACAAGTTCACATAATTAAGAAAGTGTTTTTCAAATGAAATAGAATTATCTCATTTACTCTGCTGTATTTACATATGTCTTTCATGAAGAGCTATTTGGCAGTAAATCTAGCTGTTCTTTAAATAAGCATACTAAAATACTTCAGAGTCTAAAGTTCTACTAAGAGGAAAAAAAATCCACACCAATTTTGCCTCTGAAAAGATATTATCACTGCTCTTTTTGTTGGTCTAGAGACAAAATATTGGAGAGAATGGAATTTTACCAAAAGCAAGTTATGAATTCTCTTTCATAGAATCTTATCCTAGAGTTTTTTTTTTTGTTGTTGTTGTTGTTTTTACAAACCAATAAAAATTAATGGATTAGGGAAAAAATCTCTACTCATTTACCTCAAAGTATTTTGGAAAAAAGAAACTGATAATTATTTACCCAGTGGCAATCCTAGGTAAGCTCCCCTGAGGCAGAAGTCCAAATGAAAGATTTAAACACTGCAAATTGTGTTTGTCACATGAAGCCCTACGCATTCAGAACTGAAAACAAGCCAGCCCCACATCTGATTGGTAGATATTATTAACTAGTGTCCATTCAGCACCTTAGTTTGAATGGGTTTTATTGCCAAGTTTAGATTTTAGGTGTGTTAATATCTGACAGAGATTCTATTTTAATTCTGTTGGCTAAAAAAATATTTTAACAGTTGAATGGGTTTGAGAATAACAACTTTTCAGCTTGTGCTGGAGTGTCAGCTCATTCTTGTTGATACTAGGGGATTAGACTAGTAGTTCAGAGTCTGTCTTTACAGTTAGGCTGCTTGAGTTTGAATCCTGGCTTGGCTGGCTACTTAGTAACCATGTGACTTGAAACACATCACTTTCCTTCTCTGTCCTCAGTTTCCCTAACTATAAAATAGGGAAAATAAGAGTACCTTATTGTTGAGGTCATGATATGAGTAAATATACAAAGTGTTTAGAACAGTTCCTGACACACTATCTGCTCAGTAGTTAAAAGCTCTCATTACTATTATCAGCTCAGAGAATAGTTAATACAGCATAAAGCTGATAAGCAATGAGAAAGGAGTAGGCTCATTGATGGTACCCTTGTCATTGCAGGGATTTGGGGAAGGAATACACCATTGGCTATGCCAAAGGATTCTCCTTCATATTGCTTGGGATAAGTCTTGAAAAACCAAGAGGAAGAGTATATCACTCTATCCCTGAATGCTGGTGACCTAATCAGAAACTTTAGTTCTTTTCTTACTGGTAACATTCATTCCCAAACGAATCCCTCCTCTCCCCATCCCTACCCCCGCAAACTTGCAAAACCCACATGCCTCACTTGAGAAATACATGTGCCAAGTTTGAAATTTTAAAATTCAAACTCCTTTAATTTTTTGCATACACATAAATTCTGGCAAATTTCAATGCTGGTAAAAAAAAAAAAAAACACGTTTTGCTTGTTGGAATGTTATTATCGCTCCAAACGAATGAACATATTTCTTCAGCCTTTCTAAATGTAATTCATTTCTGAGAAGACAATAAGCATGAAGAATTTCTTCCTCAAGAGTCACACTGAAGGAGGCCTAGATAGTACTGAGTTTGTGCACACAACGTACAGAGTAAGTTTCCTCTCATCTATAACTAGTTATTTTATATACTTCTCTTTGCAAAATTCCCATGCGACAACATAACCTTGACAAAATAAGAAGGAGTTTTAACTGGAGCCTATAATCCTCACATAACCCATTATGATGGATAGTTTTATATGTCAAATTGAGTAGGCTATATTACCCACATTTTCAATCACATACTAATCTAGGTGCTGCTGTGAAGTTATTCAGTAGAAGTACTTAACATCTGCAATCAGTTGACTTTAGGTAGACTATCCTTGATAATGTGTATAGACCTCATCCAATTGGTAGAAAGTTTCACAGGCCAAACAGGTTTCTCCCTTTCATTGTGGGGTCTGCAGTGCCAGCTCCTACCTGAGAGCTCCAGCCTTTAAGCTTGCTCTACAAATTTTGAACTCTGACCAACTAAACCCCACAATCTCATAAGACAATTCCTTGAAATAAATCTCTTTACATATGTGATTAAATATAAATATTCATATATATATGAATGAAATAAATGTTTATATATATATATATATATAAATCTCTCTCTCCCTCTCTCTCTCTATATATACATATATCACTGATTCTGTCTCTTCTGTGGTAGAACCTTGACTGACAGACTCTTCATCTTAATTTGATATAAAATGCAAAGTGCAAATTTCACTGGCATAAGACTTTGTACTTAAACTGCAACAACACTACTGATTTTCAGAATTG
>ML111991.1:60343-113441 GCA_003697995.1 Taxidea taxus jeffersonii | reverse complement strand
TCAGTTTCCGTAGAATTTTGGCTATAGGAACAGACCACAGGAAAAGTCTTGAAATACCTAGAAGTCAGAAGGCTGGAGAAAAGTGTTTTCTTAAGATTTGGAAGTAGTCATTCATCACTTTGTACTTAAATGCATTCCTCAGCAAACATCTTCTCTACAAGCCTTTAGAATAAAGCACGGGATCTGGGCTTCTGGAAAGGGTTGCTTCTAGCTGGAGCACCAACAAGCAGGATATTCTTGCAGGCATTCTGCATGCAGTACTGCTGAAGCTCCGCAGCCACCTGGGATACCTTGGTCCTCTCCATGCCTGCCTCCAGCTTGACCTGTTCCATCGGGCCACTGCTGCAGGGCATTTACACTGGCTCTAGAAAACATGGCAGAGATGCTGGGCTCCTTGACCTAGTAATTTCATTTCATTTCTAGAAATTCCTCCTGTGAAATTTTTTTTTTTTTTAAGATTTTATTTATTCAGGGGCACCTGGGTGACTCAGTGGGTGGGTTAAAGCCTCTGCCTTCAGCTCAGGTCATGATTCCAGGGTGCTGGGATCGAGCCCCACATCCAGCTCTCCGGGAGGCTCAGCGGGGAGTCTGTCCCCCACCCCCCCGCCTCTCTGCCTACTTGTGATCTCTGTCTGTCAAATAAATAAATAAAATCTTTTTTAAAAAAAGAATATTTGCTGATGATAAAAATCTAATAATGTGGTTTAAGTAAAAAAAAATCCACTAATTAATGAAAATATGTCATAACCTATATGATGGAATACTATATAGCTATTAAAAATTACATCTAATATTTAATGATACTACTATTTAACAATGTGGCAGAATTTAGGTAATTGTTTTTTTTAAAGAAGGCTTGTAACCCTGCCTTTACAATTTGTAAAGCTGTGTATCCCCCTACATTAGTAAGACTGGAATATGTACTCTGTAGATTGCTGAACAGTAAATAGTGATATTTTAGGTGAACTTTATTTTTTCTTTTTGCTTTTCTGTATTTTTATGGGAGCAACTTTAAAGTTCCTTACTATGTTTTAGTTCAGGAGATAAAGTTCAGTTCATATTATCAAATAATGGTGACCTCCTTCTGAACCCCAAGCTTCTGCCTTAAAGGTTTTTTAGAATTATGTAAGACTCGTCATTTATGTGGGATACCTAATAGTGGAAATTGCTGTGGCTATGTTGTAACAAAATTCAAAGTATACCAACATTCAAAGTATACCTTAAAGTTTGGGGTTCTAAAATAAAATGCATAAGAGCAATGAAATAGAGAAACATTTTGGGGGGGAACATGTACATGTTTACACATGCAGTTGTCTTAGGAACCTGGAAAGAAGTCTGCACTGCATGTTTGATTAGCTTATGTGAACTCCCTCACAATCCTGAAAGCTTCTTGAAGGCAGGTACCTATCTTAGTTCACCACTACATCCCTGGCATCTGGCAGAGTGCCAGACCCAAAGTGTACACTCAAATATTTGTTGGTTGAAAGAAGAAAAGAGGTAACTTTGATGGCACTGTATCATGAGGGCAAGGAAGATAAAGGACTATGAGAAGGAGAGTTAAGACTGAGGTTAGAGAAACCAAAGGATATTTAAATTTTGTCTAGAACCCTGTTGTATATTCTTTATGACAGTGATTCTCCTACCAGTATAGGTTTGGATGCTTGCCAGAGAATGGTGTGGTATATAGTTTTTTAAAATATTTTATTTATTTATTTGACAGACAGAGATCACAAGTAGGCGGAGAGGCAGGCAGAGAGAGAGGAGGAAGGCAGGCTCCCTGCCGAGCAGAGAGCCTGATGTGGGGCTCGATCCCAGGACTCTGGGATCATGACCCGAGCTGAAGGCAGCCGCTTAACCAACTGAGCCACCCAGGCGCCCTGGTGTGGTATATTAACTGTTCTCTACAGTCATCAGATTCTCCAGTAAATTAGAGTTTAACAAAGCCTCTTTTCCCCTATGAGCGTATTTCCAACTTTGCTGTAAAAGGGAGATGAGCCTCCGGGCACCTGGGTGGTTCAGTTAAGCATCTGCCTTTAGTTCAGGTCATGATCCCAGGAGACTGGGGTCGAGCCCTGCATCAGGCTCCCTGCTCAGCAGGGAGTCTGCTTCTCCTTCTCCCTCTGCCCTCCCCCCCCCACTTGTGCTCTCTCTCAAATAAATAAAATCTACATTTAAAAAAGAGATAAGCCTAGCTATAGAGGCTTGAGATTCAGTGTAAGGAAGAGATAGCATTTAGGCCTCCTGAAACACCATCATTTATGTCTCAGGGTCCTTCGACTGTTGTATTTATAACTACTTCAGCTAGGTTTTAGAAAATATTAGTAAGGTGGGACGCCTGGGTGGCTCAGTTGGTTAAGCGGCTGCCTTCGGCTCAGGTCATGATCCCAGCGTCCTGGGATTGAGTCCCACATCGGGCTCCTTGCTCAGCAGGGAGCCTGCTTCTCCCTCTGCCTCTGCCTGCCACTCTGCCTGTGCTCGCTCCTGCTCTCTCTCTAACAAATAAATGAAATCTTTAAAAAAAAGAAAATATTAGTAAGGAATGGGAATTTTTGTTGGTTGGCTAGGAAATAGGGTGAAAGGGGCAGTTGTAATGGTGGGGAGTAGAAAAGATGAGAAAAGGGTACCACGGGCTCATTCCCTTAGAAAGCATTTCTGGAACTCTCAGTTTAGTTCCTGCACTACCTATGTATTCTCCTAGTGTGTTAACTTTTATTCTTATCAAAGGAATTGAAACTATATTTCTGTAGTCTTCTTTCTTCTGCTAGATTAAAAGTCTCTCAAGTACAGAAACTGTTTTTTCATCTTTGTGTCTTGGGATATATTTGGTGTTTAAATGTTTCTCAACTTAACGGAATTTAAATTTTACTTTGATTTTTCATAGCAATGTAAACTGTATTTTATTAGTTTTAGAAGAGTTTTTTAAGGCAGACTAAACTTATTTGACTTGTTCATATCATATGGCTATTTATTCATTCCTTAATATTTAATGAGTAAATGCTGCTGTGCGGTAGGCACTGTTTTAGGTAGTTAACCCAAAGATAAATTCCTTGCCCTCGTTAAGCTCACATTCTATGGGTAATGACCAGAAACTATAACTTTTATAGATTCCCTTTGGATTATTTTAGTGTTCTTTTCTCTCTTCTCACAGACAGCATGGTAAAGTTGGATGTGAATGGAGGAATAGAACCCTACCAGATACAAGTTTTGCTGGGAAACCAGGGAAAAAACTTTCTTATATCTGTTATGCCAAATCACCCATAATTCAAATACTCAGAACTGTGGCTATTTATACATTCCCCCACAGGAATTGTCCAGTTTTTCTGAGCAATACATTCTTAATACCACATTTACAAGCAAAACTATGAAAAATAATTTTTTTCTCTATTCATCAGTGTCTTATTTGAATAAGCATATAGTTACTCTTCACTACTGGATGGAGTTTCAGTGAATGTAAGATGAGGTATTTGCAGAATTATTTATTATTACTATTTTTTCAGCAATCTCCACACCCAGCATAGGTTTAGAAGTTGTAACCCTGAGATCAAGAATCGCATGCTCTTCCAGCTGAGCCAACCAGGCCCCCCCAAGCAGAGTTTTTAAAATGGGCCACTGACCTGCATAGTTTCAACATGTTGTACTTGTTCTTAAACTAATATCAGGGGTGCATGGGTGGTGCAAGTTGGTTAAGCATCCGACTTGGTTTTGGCTCAGCTCCTGATCTCATCAGTCATGAGATCAAGCCCCTGTCGACTCTGCACTCAGAGGGAGTCTGCTTGGATATTGTCTCCCTCTGCACCTTCTCTCTCTCTTTCTCTCTCTCAAATAAGTCTTTTTTTAAAAACCCTAATATCAAATAAATAAGTTATAAGACTGTGGAAAAGGGAGATGCTTACGTAGATGAACTATATTATGGGACAAATAGAATTTTGATGAATTAGGCTGAGAACTTGATCATCTCTGACTATATTTTAAGAAGTTAAAAACTTTCCAAATAGATATTCTCAAATGCTACGTCTCCTCTTTCTCATCAGACTTCCAGAGTCAGGAGTTTTACTCTTTTAATAGCTGCCTTTCAACCACTGCCCTAAGGACTGAATTAAGTATTTTTTCTCCTTTTACCCTCTGTGATGGAGTTGGATATATACATACCTATGTTTAAGGCATTAATATGGATATTCATATTGTAGGAGCAGTATTCTTACCCCTTATAAAGATTCTTAAGAGTGACAGGAGTTGGGGGCACCTGGGTAGCTCAGTCGGTTAAGCATCTGCCTTCAGCTCAGGTCATGATCCCAGGGTCCTGAGATCGAGCCCCGTATCGGGCTCCCTGCTTGTCAGGAAGCCTGCTTCTCCCTTTCCCACTGCTTGTGTTCCCTCTCTCCCTGTGTCTCTCTCTGTCAAATAAATAATTTTTTTTTTTAAGTGACAGGGTTTGGGGTTGACAGTAATCCAAAGAATAAAATTATTCAGGTGTTTTTATTTCCTGTGTTTCAAGCAGTGTTTAGAAAACTATTTTTAACAGTATGAAACCACTTTGTTTTTCAGTATCCCTGCCATGAAAAAGAGGACGTGATAAGTTGTTCAACTTATGAAATTCAATTTACATGTGAATTCTGCCAGGTACGTATGCAGTATTTGGTATTTTTACCAATTTTCCATATTTTAAATCATAAAATTTTTATAGTCATTTCTTGATAAATATTTTAGTATTTCTTTTGATAATTAAAAAGAACCCCACTTATCCAGTATATTAGTTTATAATATAGTCCTATTATGTCTTTTTTTTTTTTTAAGATTTTATTTATTCATGTGAGAGAGCACGAATGGAGAAGGGGCAAAGGGAGAGGGAGAAGCAGACCCCCAGCCGAGCAAGGAGCCCTATGCGGGGCTCAATCCCAGCACCCCAAGATCATGACCCAAAGGCCAACACTCAACCGACTGATCTACCCAAGCGCCCACTATTATGTCTTTAAATTATCAAACAGAACATCAAGATGTGCCTAACTATGACAAACATAAACATATTTTAGGGTTTGATTTCTAGAGTTCCAAATAATACTAGTCCCGTGGGATGTTCTTTGAAAAAGCATTTTGAATTGCAAATCGATGAGGCTAAAATGTTATATTCTAGGTTCTTCTCTAGTCATTTCACTTGAATATACTGAAGGCTCTGAAAATTCCTATGAAAGAAAAAGTACTCCAGCATCTCCCAAATCTGTTGGATTACATATGTTTTTTCTATAATAGCTATTGTCATCCCTGTTGAAAATGCTTTGGGAAACATTGCTTTGAATGGTTAACAAGCTAATGTTGAAAAAGGAATGTTTTCAGATTTTTAATTGAGTCAAATACAGTTGTTATATATAATTTCTAGAAAGAAAGCCAAGACAAAATTTAAACCTACAAGTTGTTGGAAAAAATAATTGGGAACTTTAACTCTAAATCAGATATAGGAAAATAATCTTTACTCACAAATTTCTTCTTACAGTTACTTTTGTTTAAATCAGGACTCAAAAATTTACATTGGTTAGTATATTTATTATTTTTTTAAGGTTTTATTTATTTATTTGAGAGAGAGAGTGAGCACATGAGTGGCAGGGATAGGCAAAGGGGAGGGAGAGCAGATATCCCTACTGAGCAGGGAGTCCAGTGTAGGGCTCAATCCCAGGACCCTGAAATCATGACCTGAGCCCAAGGTAGCCCTTTAACCAGCTGAGCCACCCAGGCACCCCTGGTTAGCATATTTATTAAATCGCCTTTAATCTATAGCAGTTTCCCCCTACCTCCTCCCTTCCGTTCTCCATCACATTTATTTGTTGAAGTGACCAGGTCTTTGTCCTATAGAATTTGGCTGACTGCATCCAGATAGTGTTGACAGGTTTCTCCTGTATTCCCTGTATTTCCTGTAGCAAATCTAGAGATGCTTGATTAAATTTAGGTTTGACTCCCCATACTGTCCACACACAGACATAAACACACACACACGCATGCACTCACACCACCCCCCAGTTGCCACCCAGGAATACTTTCATGCTCTCTATTGTATCATATCAGGAGGCACATAATTTCTAATTGTCCCACTCTTAGTGATGTTAATTTAAGAATGACCTGTGAGTTCATTATCAAGTTCCTGTCACCTTTTTTCCTAATGGTTATATGATATGACCTAGATCCATTATTTCATTGGGTATTAAAGTAGTGATTTTCTATAATTATTTCATTCTTTCTTCACTTAAACTGTTGAACAGGAAAGATTTAGCCTGATAGACCAAAGTTCCTAACCTTCTTTTTCTATAGCGTAAAATGCATGTTACATGTATTTGCCTACTCGTTATAAAAAGATAGAAGGGAAATAGGGCTATAAAGGTCAGTAAAAGTATTTTATTTCACACGAAAATAGAAACGGTAGTAAGCTTAGTGAAAATCATACTACATTTAAAATTATGCTTTATTTAAAAATCTGTACTGTATGGGTGCCTGAGTGGCTCAGTCGGTTAGTCATCTGCCTTTGTCTCAGGTCGTGATCCCAGGGTCCTGGGATCAATTCCACATCTGGCTCCCTGCTCATGGGGGAGTTTGCTTCTCTTTCTGCGCCTCCCCCTGCTTATGCACAGGCTTGAGTGCTCTCTCTCAAAAATAAATAAATAAATATTTAAAAACAAACAAAATAAAAATCTGTACTGTAAAACACTAAGCCATTCCTTAATATTTATTATAGGCAATACAAGGACCTGTGGAATATGAGTGATGATAAACCCTTTCTATGCACTGCCCCTGGATGTGGCCAGGTAATATATAAATTACTTTAAATCATTTTGTATGTTCATATTTATTAAAACACTGATGAAAGTTTATGTTATCATTAAAAGGATTCTCCTACAATTTTTGTAAAATTTTGGAGTTAGAATGTAAATTACCCAGAAAAGTTTTGGTAAGAAATTTTTTCCTCAGTAGTACAGTTTTTAAAAACAATCTAATACGGAAAGAAAAAGTTAGAAGTCTTTAAAAGGAAAGGTGGATACCTAGACAAAATCCAGGGCTTAATAGTATATTTTACTATTTGTTGACGATTTGACAGTTTACCATTTGACCATTACTGGTTGAAAATAATTGTAAATTGCTTAATTGGAAATCAGATATACATTATCTTATTTGAAAATTATTTTACTTGCTGAACTCTTACAATATTAACTAATATTTACCTCTGACAGTGTCACTAATGCATTAATGTTCTTAATGTATCTAAGTCTAACATATTCAGGGCATGTATGAAAGCATTTTCAGAAAATAATCTTTCCACATTGTATGAAACAGTATATTTCACTGTTTTTAACAGGCCATTAATTATTAATCTATTGCTGTTATAATAATTCTAATTTTAAAATAACTGTAGACACCAAGAAATGAAATAATAAATTTAATGTGTAGCCAGATTACAGAGTACTTAAATATACAAACTGTAAATCATAAAAAAGCATTAGTGTTCATTGGTTCTTACTTGTTTTCTTTAGTTGATGTTTTAAATTGACATAATTGATGTACAATAAACTGCACATACTTACAAAGTCAGTTTCATGTTTTAATGTATATATGCTTATAAAATCATCACCATAATTAAGATAGAGAACATAACCATCACCCCAAAAGTTTTGTCATTCCCAGTTGTTACTGCTTCTGCCTTTGTAAAACACTACTCTGCCATATGTCCCTATATATTAGTTTGTGTTCTCTAGAATTTTATGTAAATAGAGTTATACAGTATGTACTTTTTGTCTGGCATCTTTGTTCCTTATAATTAATTTGTGATTTCCCCATGTTATGTGACCAGTAGTTAATTCCTTTTTGTTGAGGAGTAATATTTCATTATTACACAGTTGTGGACATTTGACTTATTTCCAGTTTTTACTTATTACAAATAAAGGCTGTATAATTATTTGTGTACAAATCTTTGGTCTGAATGCATGCTTTCTTTTCTCTTGGGTAAATGTGTAGGAATGAAATGGTGGGATCGTATGTTGGATATTTACTTTGAAGAAATTGCCAAACTGTTTTCCAAAATGAACGCACCACTTTACATTTCCACCAAGAGTGTATAAGAGTCTTGTGCCATTTCTTTGTCTACATTTGGTGTTGTCAGTCTTCTAATTTTAGCCATTTTTCACTGTGTCTATACTGATGTATCATGTGGTTTTAATTTGCATTTGTTTGATGAGAAGATGAGCGCTTGTTCTTGTGCTTATTGGTCATTTGCATTATTTTTTGTGATATATCTTTTCAAATCTTTTGCTGTTTTTAAAAGTCAGGCTGTCTTTCTTTTAATTGCTAACTTGTAGTTCTTTATATATCCTGCATACCAGTCCATCCTCAAGTTTCTCTAAGTCTTTTGTTTGCATCTTAATTTTCATGATAAAAGCTTTTGCTCAACAGATCTTTCTAATTTTAATGAAGTCTAATGTGTTAATTTTTTTTCTTTTATGGCTATTGCTTTCTGTGACTTATCTAAGAAATCTTTGCCTGCCTTTAAGTCACAAAGGCATTCTCCTTTGTTTTTTCTGAAAGCTTGTTTTTTCATTTAGGCCTGTGTTTCCATCTTGAATTACTTCTTGCGTATGTATATACTGGTGTGAAGTAGGATTTGAAGCTCACTTTTTTTTCCCATATGGTTTTTCAGATATTCCAGCATCATTTGTTGAAAAGACTTTTCTTTCTCCATTAATTTGCTTCAGCTCCTTTATTGAAAATCAAAGTATGGTATAAATGCAGGTCTATTTCTGAGCTTTCTACTCTGTTCCTTCCATCAGTCTGTCAGCTTTTATACTAGTACCACAATGTCTTGATTACTCTAGCTTTACAATAATGCTTCCAGTCAGGTAAGGTAAGTTCACCAATTTAGTTCTTTTTGAGATTTTTCTGGATAGTCTTTTAATTTTAGCCATTATGGTGAGGGTATAGTGATATCTCATTATGATCTTAATTTTCATGATATATCCAAAGATGTTGAACAAGGGTAAAGATAGGAAGTTAACTAGGGTTGGTGCTACTTAAATAGGTTTATCAGGGAATGCCCTCTGATAAGGTGACATTTGAATTAAGACATGAAAATGTAGGAGCAGACCTCTGGAGGAAGTTTTTCAAACTGAAGGAACAGCAAATACAGAGTTTTGAAGGAGGGGATGGGTTTGGGTGTGTTTAAAAACAGAAGGACAACTGTTGTGGCTAGAGCGTATAGTGACCCACAAGGATAAAAGTAAAAGATTGTCAGGTAGAATAAGAGTCCATATCCAAGAGGGCTTTGTAGACTGTGATAAAGTGTTTGGGCTTTAGTCACAGAGCAATGAAAAGCCGTTACTGAGCTAAGAGCTAAGAGTGGAAACGGAGTAGAGACTGGTATCTGTCAGGTGAGAGATAATGGTGGTTTTGTCTAGGTGCTAATAGTGGAAAATACAGAGAAGTAGATTGATTTGACATGTATTTTGGAGCTATATTAGATACTCATTTTTTTTCTATAAATTTAAGAAAGCTAAAAAAACTACATTTCCCAGAATTTTTTGTGAATAGTATTTCCTAAGAAATTGACAGTTAAAAAAAAATTGATTTTAGAGGGGCACCTGGGTGGCTCAGTGGGTTAGGCCTCTGCCTTTTGCTCAGATCATGGTCTCAGGGTCCTGGAATCAAGCCCCGCACCAGGCTCTCTGCTCAGTGGGAAGCCTGCTTCCCCCTCTCCCTCTGTCTGCCTCTCTGCTTACTTGTGATCTCTCTCTCTGTCAAATAAATAAAATCTTAAAAAAAAGAATTGATTTTAGAAGCACCAATTTGGTGGCGACATTTTTTATCATGAGTATTGCTATTATTCCAAATTTGAATTTTACCTTTAATACACTTAAATTTTAAAATTTAATTTCCAAATTTAAAAATTTTTAAACATGTTTTGTTAGTGTTATTTTGGAGAGAGACCTATAAAGTTAGTGCAAAGAATTTTAACTGTTTCTTCTTGCTATTAAGAGTGTTTTTAGGGACGCCTGGGTGGCTCAGTTGGTTAAGCAGCTGCTTTCGGCTCAGGTCATGATCCCAGCGTCCTGGGATCGAGTCCCACATCGGGCTCCTTGCTCGGCAGGGAGCCTGCTTCTTCCTCTGCCTGCCACTTTGTCTGCCTGTGCTCGCTAGCTTTCTCTCCCTCTCTCTCTGACAAATAAATAAATTAAAAAAAAAAAAAGAGTGTTTTTATATGCCTCAGTCACTATTAGGTATTTCACAGAAAGAGTTCTATTTCATTGTTTTAAGGTAATGTACCATTGAATTTGGTAAAAGAGACATTGTGAGATAATTTAGTGAAAGATTCATTTAACATTGTAACGCTTCTATTTTATTTGTTAATATCTTTGCTTTTGGTGATGCTTTCATTGAAAATTATTTCTTAGGTAGAATGCTTATGCATTATAAGCTGTTATACAAAGGAGTTAAAGATTCATTTTATTTAGGCAGAGTTTCACTGGAGGTGTGTAAATATGTGTGTGTGTGTGTGTGTGTGTGTAGCTTCCTGATGTTGAACAGATTCCTTTAAACTAGTAAAAGAAGCAGTAAAATGAGCTGGAGCTTCTGGCCTTACAGCTTTACAACTTAGTTGTACCTATTTATTCTGTTAAATAGGAAAAAAATTTGTATCATGGATGTGAATGCATGTATTAAATGCAGAATGAATGACTTCTTAGGAAATTAGTTCTGGTGAGTGTTCAAGCCCTAGAAACAGATTTCTCAGATATCAGAGCTTAAATTCATTATAAAATTTAAGCTCCCTTCCATCTGTCAGGTTACCTTTCCTTTTTAACTTTATAAGATGGATGGTTATCCATCCTACCTTTCTTGACTGCCTTTTCCATTGTTTATTCAGCTGTATGCTCAAAGTCCTGTTGTTTAACAAAATACTGTGTATTTTGCATTGGAGTTGTACTATAAATTGCCTGGAAGAAAAATTATGAATTTAATATATTTAATATATTATTACTAGTAGCGACATTATAATTTTTCTACAAAAATTACTTTTAAAATAAACCTTTAATTGGACTCAGAAAGCAATTCAAATAGATTCTGCAAAAATTTTATCTTAACATGTAGTAGTAGCTATTTTATAAGCATTTGTTGAAAAAATTTATTTCATTCATATATGTATATGTGTATCTTTTCCTCATGACTGCCTTTGGACGTGATGGCCTTTGACATTTTTTTTCTAAGTTTCTTGTTAGAGGTAAATCAATTATTTCAGGTGATAGCTAAGGTTAAACTCCTCTTATCAAGTTCCAGTTTCATTGTATTTTATCCATGTACGTCACTAATATCATATGATCAAAAATCTCTTAATGAATAGCATTTTGGTAAATTTGATCTATAGATCATGTATGAAACTTTGTGAATTCATTTTTCTTGCATTCCCCTTTTAATATTCACATGATCCTGAATTTTTTTTTTTTAGGGCCCTTTTAGCTGTACCTTTTCACTCAGGATCAATCTTAGTGCCATTTTCGTGTTCTGTACAATTCTATATGTGATTGCTCTTTGATTTGGATATTTGTGGCCAAACCAGTCCAAGCAGAGAATAGTTATAGAATAAATTCCTAGGAGATAACTTCCCAGGTTCTTATCTATTAATTAGACTTCAGAAAAAGTGTTTATTCACAAGTGTTTAATTATTACCTTCATGGAGAAACTGCCTTATTAGGTTCTTTGGACATAAAGTGAATCTTGATTTAAGATACTTTTAGTGTGGAATGTAATACACGTATATTTAAAACTCTAATGGAAAATAATGAAATGATGCCTACATTATTCTATAAACTCTACACATATGTTCATTCTCTAAGAGCTGTTATTTATTTGTCTATTTTTAAAAGACAACTACTTCTTCCTACAAATTGGAGAAGGATTCTTATAGTGATAAAACAAAGGAAGATAGTACTTGGGTGGGAAAGAGCTGGATTATTTTAAGATGAACTGCTTTGTTATCATATTGGTTGTTCTTTCTTTGCTGGATTATAAGCAGCATTTTTTTTTAAATGGTAACTAAAGAGCGTGATTTACTTAATTTGTCCAGGAGTAATATTTCCACAAGAGAGGGAATCTGAAAAAAAAAAAAAAGAAAGAAAGAAAAAGAGAAGGAATCTGTTTGGTGTTTTTTTAAATATTATATAATTTAAAGTGCACACACAAGCTGGGAGAGGGGTGGGAGAGAAGAAGGGGAGAGAGAGAATCTCAGTGGACTCCTGCTGAGCATGAGCCCCCCCTGCCCCCCCCCCCCCACCCCCAACAAGGACACTGGGCTCAATCTCAGGACCCTGAGATGATGACCTGAGCTGAAATCAAGAGTCAGGTGCTTAACCGACGGAGCTACTCAGGCACTCTAGCAATCCCATTTTGATAGTTTAGGGGAACCAAGTTCAAATATATGTAATTTCAACATCCCCATTTATAAGGATGTAGGATAGAGAATTTATGTTTCTTAATTTGGCATTTTGTAATTATTGCTCTGAAATAACAAAATGTAAGTGCTCCTTATTTTCATTTATAATTGTTGTTATAAGGAGCATCTTCATAAAGGTTGATATCAGACATTTAAAAGTGAACTGCTTTGTTATTGGTTGCTATTTCTTCACTGGATTATAAAAAAAGCATTCCTTTTTAATGTGGTAACATAAAGAACCTGATTTACTACTTAATTTGTCCAGGAGTAATATTTTTATAAGAGAATTCTTGTTTTAAAAGTGGTAAGTAACCTGAAGTCTGTGTAAAACAGTACTTCCTTCAGAAGTCACCGAACCATGGAATACATATTTCTACTATAATATGGCCAAAAAAAAAAAAATCAGTAGTGGTCTATTTTTAGTGTCCAAATGAAATTTATATGAAGTTTCTTTGCTTCAGGTTTTATTTTTAAACACTCTCAAATGATTTATGTGACTTAATACATCAGTATTGCTTATTCTTGGGTAATGGGTTTTCTATGAGTATTTGAAGTCTTGTATGTTTATCTATACTAACAATAGATTCTTTTATAGTTAACAAACTATTTCATTGTTAATGGTGGTTTTACATGTTGTGGAAATGAATTTCCTTATCATTTTACTTATTTGATCAAATTGAAAATCTTAACTATATTTTAAAACTTTTTGCCACAGCGTTTTACCAACGAGGATCATTTGGCTGTCCATAAACATAAACATGAGATGACACTGAAATTTGGTCCAGCACGTAATGACAGTGTCATTGTGGCTGGTTAGTATATGCTTTTATTAATAGCTTATATACATATTTCACCTGGAATGTGCACAATTTTTGTGTATTCTCTGTAAATAATATAGTCTGGTGATACTCCAATTACTTCATTTACAGTAAATGTTGGCAACATGTATTTTACCCATTACATTTCCATGTTTCCTTCTGACCATTCATTTCACTTTTCCGTGTAGTTTTCCAATGTAGATCAATGTTTTATGGAAATTAATTAGAACCCCAGGAGCATTTATCACATCTCCAAAGTTTACATTTAATTGATAATTGAACTAATGTGATATTTAGCCAATGTTTCTTTTAGCTTTTTACAACCTGGTTTGAAATGCTGTGGGAAAGTAGGAAATGATCAAGCTCCTCCTGTTGGAGAAAGATCAGTTAGCAGACTTGTTCACTAGAATTTTGTTTATATTTCTTTTGGGACTAAAACATCTGTGTTAGTAAAAATACTCTCAAGGGGCCTAAATTCAGTCATTGCTTTTTTTGTGTGTTTTGATCCTGTGAACATACAGTATCACATAAGCAGATGATTATCTTTCACAGTATGTGAAAAGAGAAAATTCATGCATTGTTTTAATTATCCTTTCATCCTGTATTAGCTGCCCCTTTTTTGGTATTTAAATATATATGTACACACATTTATGTATATGGACACACATAATATGCATAGTTCTACTGCATTTTGTATATTTTAAAACAAAGTTTTATATAAAACATAATATATTTATATAAATTTCAGACCCTTTTGTATCATAACCACAGAGTCAGATAAGTATTCAAAATCAACTGTAAATTATTCTTTTGTCTTTTGAAGTTTGGGTTATACTATTTATCTGGAATTAATCCTGAAATCTGAATATTATTAGTATTTTGAAATGATTACCCTACATAAGGGTTGAATTATCATATGCAAGGCTTTGCAGAGATAATGAGGCAGATGGTTTTTCCTGTACTTTCAATATCATGATTTTTATAATGAAAAGTTTGAGTTAACAAAGTTGGTAATTTTTTACAAAACTATTTAGGAAAAATGAAAGAGAGCATGTTGAGCATTTCTTTAATTCCATAAGTAAAAGGAAGCAGAGAAGAGTGAGTTATGCACTTCTTTAGAATATTGTACATCAGGTATTAGGAGCTGGAACCCAAAAAAGTAGTCAAACAAAATAACGACAGTCTAGGCAGTTCACCCTCATAGGCATGGAAGGTCTTTGCTTGTCTGAAATTTATTGCATTAGACCACTATCTCTAACTTTTCAACTCAAAAATGTTTTGAGATTGGTTTCTAGAAATTTCCTATTGGCTTACCTTTATTACAGTAGAAGAGTAGAACACATTGAAACACAGCACTTGACTTTTTTTTTTTTTTTTTACTAACATGTTGAAATTAGCAGTTTAGCATTATTGTGTAAGTATAATGCATGATGTGTGTGGTATATATTTGATGATCAATATCCATAAGCCACTGCATGTTTAAACAGTTGTGCCTGTGTTGACTTTTCTTTTCTCACACCTAATCATTCCAGTAGTCACTGATAACAGTGGTTTATGCGCATATATTTTATTTGTAAGACTTTAATCTTCCTTTACCACACATTAGGAGCCTTTTGTTGAGCTGAGATAGACGAACCCTTTGGCTATGAACAGAGGAGACAGATTTCTATTCAGTTTACTAATTCACCTATGATGGACTTAAGCTGATAGTATACTCTGAGCCCTTGCTGTAATACAATTTCAGAAGTCTTTTTAGGGTTAGTGAGTATGTATGTTGTAGACTAATAGGTAAAATGATGCCTTTAGTAATTTAGATAATATTAGTAGTGTTTGAGATAGGCTTACATTATATCTAAAATGTATGGCATATAGGTCATTTTAGTGTTAAATATATTTATATGTAGTAGGCATGTTATATTCTAGATACATGTGGGGCAAAGAAGAAACAATACTAATTACTGCCAATTCTGGGGACATAATATTTAACAAATACATGAATTTTAATTTTATATAAAATCTTTAATTAGGAGTCATCTTTATACTTTTATTTAGCTTAGACTAGATTCCTAATAAAACCTGTAACTTGATGCCCTGTGCCACCAACTTTTATCAATATGAATAAATAGCCTGGAAAATAATAAGACAGGTAGACAAAGTCCATATAAAAATACTATTTTTTTGTTCAACATGGACTTTAACTAGTATTTATTCTATAACCAGTACATGTGTTCATGTATATAGCGTGAGTACATATTCAAGTATAGTTAAAATATTTTACATTGTGAGAAAGTAGAGTTGACTATTCCTCTATTGCCTAGAAATTAAAGTAGAACATTCCATAAATATGTAACTCTTATATAGCCCATGGTTCAAAGCTTGAAAAATCCATTAAAATAGAAAACTGGCTTCTGTGGATAGTGATAAAAGAGGTTTTGTTTTGGTTTTGGTTTTAGGGCTCTTGCTTTAACCTTCTTTTTCTTCCTTGTAGTATTTTGGTCTACCTACTAAAATTCTGTTTTATCTTAAGCTTGCTTTTATAATAGATTATGAACACTAGTGGAAGGTCCAAGCTAGAGAGAATGAATATACATGCTCTTGTCCTAGTTTTTCCCAAACTGCATGTATTTTAAACCATTATCATTTTTAATAATGCAAATTTTAAAAAAAATTCTTACTGCCTTAAATAATGATAGTAGTTAATCTCTGAGCAGAAGATGCTTATGTCATTCTACTAAAAGAGAAGGACTGGACTAAAGAACGAGAAGGACTTTTTTCATACTTTTATGGTTCATAAAGTTGGAGGAAATATCTTGAACTGCAACAAAAACTTAACCAAATTTTGTTTGCTTTAAAGGAAGAGGTCTTTCCAAAGAGAATTAACAGCTGACTGAACCAATCCTGCTAATTTGTTAAGTTACTAGCTATATTTTAAGGTCCTGTATGATATTTAAATCTATGTGGTTGCTTCTTGACATTTATTTCAGATCAGACCCCAACACCAACAAGATTTTTGAAAAACTGTGAAGAAGTGGGTTTGTTTAATGAGTTGGCAAGTCCATTTGAGAATGAATTCAAGAAAGCCTCTGAAGACGACATTAAAAAAGTATGTTGTTAACTATGAAATTAAAAGAGTACTTCTGACAAAACAATTGTCCTAGATTACACTTCTTGCTTTCTTATTTTACATACACTTATTGGCATTTATTGAACTTCTGACATTTTCTTTAATGTTTATATTTTAGATGCCTCTAGATTTATCCCCTCTTGCAACACCCATCATAAGAAGCAAAATTGAGGAGCCCTCTGTTGTAGAAACAACTCACCAGGATAGTCCTTTACCTCACCCAGAGTCTACTACCAGTGATGAAAAGGTTAGAAATTTATATATATATATATATTTTTTAAAGATTTTTTATTTATTCATTTGACACAAGTGATTCAGAGATCACAAGTAGGCAGAGAGGCAGGCAGAGAGAGAGGAAATGAAGCAGGCTCCCTGCTGAGCAGAGAGCCCAATGCTGGGCTCAATCCCAGGACCCTGAGATCATGACCTGAGCCAAAGGCAGAGGCTTTAACTCATTGAGCCACCCAGGTGCCCCAGAAATTTATATTTTTGGTAGAAACACGAACATAGTGTAAAAAAAACCATCCCAAGTAAAGTTAAATATTTGATTTACCTAAAATGTTAATATAATAAGTTGTACATAACTGAGTATCAGATTATAATAGTCTTATATGTGAAAGCCTGTGAATACTCATAGAAACTTCAGGGAAAGAAGATGTCACCTTTATAGCTAATTGGCTTTTTATTATACACAGAAAAATTATAGGGGAGAACAGCAGTTATTTTAGATAAAAGTTATTTTTTTAAGGCTACATAAATTTATAAAGTGAATTTAATTTTGGGGTTTTGCTATTTTATTCTTCACCACTTTTATATAGTGACACCTTTGTCTTTACAACTAAAATTTGCTTGAACCAGGGTTGTTTAGGCTTTTTTTTTTTTTTTAAAGGTTTTATTTATTTATTTGATAGACAGAGATCACAAGTAGGCAGAGAGGCAGGCAGAGAGAGAGGAGGAAGCAGGCTGTCCGCAGAGCAGAGAGCCCGATGCGGGGCTCGATCCCAAGATCCTGGGATCATGACCCGAGCCGAAGGCAGCGGCTTTAACCCGCTGAGCCACCCAGGCGCCCCCTGTTTAGGCTTTTTAAAAGGGCTAAACGAATAGCTACTCATTATCAGCAATGGGTCTTTGGTATTACCAACTAAGATGATGATGATACTGTTTCAATAAAAGCCTTTTGTAGTGGTTTAGGGCCTCATTCCTGGATTTTGAATACCTTGGTAACTTGGGACCTCTGGGCTATAGTGTGTGTTGAGTAACCATTATTGTGGTTCGTTCTTTTTTTTTTTTTTTTTTTTTTAAAAAGAGAGGGGAAGAGGGAGAGGAGTGGGCTAAAGGAGAAGGAGAGAGAGAATCTTCAGCAGGCTCCATGCCCAGCACAGAGCCTGACACCTGGCTCAATCTCAAAACCCTGAGGATCATGACCTGAGCTGAAATCTAAGAGTTGGATGCTTAACCAGCTGTGTCACCCAGGTGCCCCATGGGTATTTCTTGATCACTTTTTATTCATAAACACTTATAGTGAACTCATGGGGCACTGTGTGTGGCACAATGAAGAGACAATAACAGTGTCTTTTTCTAGATGATGATATTCTAAAACTGTAAATGAATTAATGGACTTCTGTCATGGCAAGGAATCTGGAAGTAAGGCAGAAAAAGTAATGATCCTCTTAGGAATAAATGCTTTGACCTTAGATGTTTAGTGGGTTTTTTCCCCTCATTTCCTAATTATAGAAGTGAGTCTCATTATAAAAACTTGAAGAATACAGAAAAAATACGAGGAAGAAAAGCAAAATCACCTGTTAGCCCTAATTGAGTGATACAAATTACTAATATTTTGAAACTTTTTTTCATAGATATATGCATGCATTTTAATTAGAAGGATAGGTGGATACAAAGAAAAATTCAAAGATCCTAGTTTACTTTTTAAGTTTTTTAAAGATTTTATTTATTTATTTATTTTTTTGGAGAGTGAGAAATCGAGAGACAGCACAAGTGGAGGGCGAGGGAGAAGCAGACTCTCCGCTGAGCCAGGGATCCTAGAACCTCAAGATCATGACCTGAACCAAAGGCAGATCCTTAACTGACTGAGCCACCCAGGCACCCCTATTTTTTAATTTAAAACAAACATTTAAAAAAAAATTTTTTTTTAAGTAAGTTGTACACCCAATGTGGGGCTTGAACTTTTGACCCCAAGATTAAGAGTCACATACTCTATGAACTGAACCAGCCAGGCAGGCCAATCCTCGTTTACTTTTTTTTTTTTTTAAGATTTTATTTATTTTTTGTCAGAGAGCGCAGGAGCGAGCACAGGCAGACAGAGTGGCAGGCAGAGGCAGAGGGAGAAGCAGGCTCCCTGCCGAGCAAGGAGCCCGATGTGGGACTCGATCCCAGGACGCTGGGATCATGACCTGAGCCGAAGGCAGCCGCTTAACCAACTGAGCCACCCAGGCGTCCCCCTCGTTTACTTTTATATTGTGCTTTAGACATTCAGCATTAATGGACACTTTCCCATGTCCTTAGAAAATTTCCAAAATACTAAGTTTTAATGGTTTTACTTTTTACCATTATCTTAATGTATCAAATTATCCTGTTCTTTTTGGGCATAAAGATTGTTTCCATGTTATCACAGTTATAGGAAATGCTTTTAACTGTGATAGAAGTATCTTTTTTTTTTTTTTAAAGATTTTATTTATTATTTGACAGAGAGATCACAGGTAGGCAGAGAGGCAGGCAGAGAGAGAGAGAGAGAGGAAAACAGGCTCCCTGCTGAGCAGAGAGCCTGATGCGGGACTCGATCCCAGGACCCGAGACCATGACCTGAGCCGAAGGCAGTGGCTTACCCAACTGAGCCACCCAGGCGCCCCAAAGTGTCTTTTTTTCTAAAGAGCTTTCTAGTCCCTTCATACTCAACAGTTTTTCCCTCTTCATTGTTGCTTTAGCATATTTCAAGGATAATTCTTCCTTCTGCATTCCTGTCTCTAGCCTCCACCTGGGCAAGGCATAGTCTGTTTGGGCCTCCTTCACTTCTCTTTCTCACTTTTCTTCTTAGGTGATCTCATATACATTCATAACTTATAAAAACAACTACATGCTGATGGTTCTCAAACTTATATCAACCAAGGTATCTCCTGGATTTCCATATTCATCTCTGACTCCCATTGTGACATTTCCCTTTCTAGGTCTAATAACCATCTTAATATATCTAAGTCAGAGCTCTTGATTCTTTTCCTGTCTCAGTAAATTTTCTCTCCATCCCATCTAGTTGCTCAAGCCAAGAATCCTTAATTCTTTTTCTCTTTCTTTTTTTAAAGATTTTATTTCCTTGAGAGAGAGAGACCACAACTGGGGGGTAGCAGAGGGAGAGGAACAAGCAGACTCCCCGCTGGCTGAACCTGGACCTTGATGCAGGGCTTGATGTCAGGATCCTGAGATCATGACCTAAGCCAAAGTCAGATGCTTAACCCACTGAGCCACCCAGGTGCCCTCTTTTTCTTCACATCAAAGCAACAGCAAATCTTATCAGACATACCCCCTGAATTATCCTTAATTTATCTTCTTCAGTCTTCAGTGTCACCACTTTACTCCAAACCATCATCATCTTTTATGTGGATTATTAACAGTTATCTTGTAACTGGAGTTTCTACTTCCATGTCCAATTTTCTATAGATCACTTTGTTTTTATTTATTTATTTTAAAGGTTTTATTTATTTGTTTGACAGAGAGAGGGAACATAAGCAGGGGGAGTGGGAGAGGGAGAAGTAGGCTCCCCACTGAGCAGAGCGCCCAATGTGGGGCTGAGCCAAAGGCAGACGCTTAATGACTGAGCCACCTAAGCATCCCTGTGGCTTTGTTTTTAATACACTATACTAACTTCTCTGCTTAAAATCCTTCAGTGGTTTGCCATTACATTTAAGATAACTAATACTCCTCAAGGCGCCTGGGTGGCTAAGTCTCTTGGGTGTCTAACTCTTAGTTTTGGGTCAGGTCATGATCTCAGGATTCTGGGATCGAGACCCACATTAGGCTCCATGCTCAATGCACACACTATCTTTCTCTTTCTTTCTCTCTCTCAAATAAATAAATCTCAAAAAAAAAAAAAAAAAACAGCTAATACTCCTTTCATAAGGCCTCATTTATCTGAGCTTGTCTACCCATCCAGCCTTTACTCATGCCACTCCGGCATGCTCATCAAATATTCTGAGTTTTTTCCTACTTCCAAGACATTACTCTTGGTATTCTTCCCTCTTCGTGGATAGAACTCTCCCCTTGTTATCTTTTCAGTGTCAGTTCATTCAACACCATTTTTACAAAGAAGGTCACCTTATCTCACTTCCTTTTTGAAGTAGCCAACTCCAGCTTTCCTTTAGTTAATCTTTCATGATTTATTATGTTGTACTGTTACTCTATAACATATTACTCTCTGAAATTTTCTTGTTTTACTTATTGTCTCTTCCCAGTAGCCCAGAGGTCATTCTGTAAGTTCTAAAACTTGTTGAATAAGTAAAGTTCCAGTAGTACTAGTTGATCTATCTTCCTAGGTAACTTAATAAGACTTTGAAAATAAGCATCATAGAGACCAGTTCAAAGAACACAGTGACTCAGCTTTTATCCTAACTAGTTAAGAAGTTCTAGGTAAAGGGGCGCCTTGGTTAAAGCCTCTGCCTTCGGCTCAGGTCATGATCTCAGGGTCCTGGGATGGAACCCCTCATCGGGCTCTCTGCTCAGCGGGGAGCCTGCTTCCCCTTCTCTCTGCCTGCCTCTCTGCCTACTTGTGATCTCTCTCTGTCAAATAAATAAATAAAATCTTAAAAAAAAAAAAAAGTTCTAGGTAAAGCCTTTAATCTCTTCCTAATCTATAAAACTGAGGAAAAGACCATCTTTAAGTTGCTGGCTAACCCACAGATTCTGTGTTTCCTTTTAATTTGGAAAGATTTCACTCTGATAATTATTTATTTTACATTCAGGATATTAATCATTATTATTTGACCTTTTAACATTGAGAAATTATTAGTAGTGGGGGGTGGTAGGTACCTGAGATTAGTAAACATTTGTACTGTGTTAAAACTTTTTTAACCATTTCTGTTCCTGAATTTGTATTAACCATAAACCCAGTCTCTCTGGACCTGTTTCCTCTTTTTACAGTATAATGATGGGGTAGGACTAGGTAATCTCTCCTAAATTTTAAGCTCTATAATTCCCTGAGACTGGATTATATTTTTACTTTTTACAGATTCTCATGCAATCAGAGCCAAGTTGTCCAGCGTATTTCTGGATTGATAGGAAAACAAGTTGTACTGGGGCGGGGGGTGGGAAACACTGATGTTTTTAAATTAAAATATTGAACATTGCGTTTGAAACTTTATAGCCACTTCCAAAATTTACTTTGGGGGAGGATATTAATTCTGTCGATGCTTTTAGAAGTATGTTACATTCTATTCACTCTTAAGTTACATGGATTGACTTATATTTTTAAATCCCACCCTTTCCCTATCTCATTATTAAATAGGAGGTGCCATTGGCACAAACTGCACAGCCCACATCAGCTATTGTTCGTCCAGCGTCATTACAGGTTCCCAATGTGCTGCTTACAAGTTCTGACTCAAGTGTAATTATTCAGCAAGCAGTACCTTCACCAACCTCAAGTACTGTAATCACCCAGGCACCATCCTCTAACAGGCCAATCGTGTAAGTGATGATTGAACTGTTTATGAATTAAGTTTTTCTTGTCAGAATTTTTCTTCAGGCATTTAATTATTCAAATGTGGCCTTAGTTGTGTGTGTGTGTGTGTGTGTGTGTGTGTGTTAATCTGCATGCTTTGAAAAAGTACTGGGTTTGGTTTTTTTTTTCTTAATATTGTAATTAGAAAATAAATATCTGAAATTTAATTTGGTGGGGAGGGGCAGAGGGAGAGGAAGAGAGAATCTTAAGCAGGCTTCAAGTTTAGCATGATGCCTGACATGAGGTTCAATCTTAGAACCCTGAAATCATGACCTGAACCAAACTCTAAGAGTCATACACTTAACCAACTAAACCACCTAGGCACCCCAACTAAAATTTAATTTTAAAAACAAATCAACATTGAATGTGATTTTAAGGTGGTCTCTTATTTTCCTGCTGTTTCACACAAAATACAAAAATTACTCCATCAGATGACATTTCTTTCTGTTCTTACACATATCTCTCAAGCTTTTTTTTCCTTAAGATTTTACTTTTAAATAATTTCTACACCCAGTGTGGGGCTCATACCCATAACCCCATAATCAAGAGTCGCATCCTCCACAGACTGAGCCAGTCAGATGCCCCTCAGGAGCTCCTGATAAAAATTTTTCTCATTTAAAAAAAAAAATTCTCATTTAACATTGGAGAGATTGTCCCAAGTAAATCCATAACTTTTCCTGTTTTTTTCCCTGTTTTTTTCCCACTGCTTTATACATTATACATTTAAGATGCAATTAAAAATAGTAAAATTTTGCAGTGGCTAGGAAATGTATTCTAAAATGATATGATAATAGGAGTAAAAATACTCTTGTATTTTTATAGATGACTGATAAGGATTTCTTATCTTTAATTTTCCTTCTTCTGTTTTTCTTAGTCCTGTACCAGGCCCATTTCCTCTTCTATTGCATCTTCCCAATGGACAGACCATGCCTGTTGCTATTCCTGCATCAATTACAAGTTCTAATGTGCATGTTCCAGCTGCAGTCCCAGTAAGTTTGAGATTCAGACTCAAATCTTTTCGTCATACCAAAACTGATATTTGTAATCAGAAAATATACCTAGGGCTACTTGATGGGTTTATGAAACTGAATCCAACAAAAACCTTACTAGCGGTTAGTAGTATTTATGCATTTTTATAGTAGAATTTACTTATCTCTTTATTAAAGACAAACATAATTGGTTAGAAAATGTTTTTCCATCCTCCAAAAATTTTGTTTTCCTTGTATTATTAATATTAAGAAATTTAATCCTTGTTTTAATCCATTTTAGTTAGACTAGATTTGTAGAATTCAAATATTAACACAAATTTTTGTTGTTTAGGAAAATATTTATTCTAGAATGTGTGTCCAGTAACTCCATATTTTGATTATTGTAGGAATTGTTTATAAGAACACTCTTGTGAGCTTTTATGGTCAGGTTGGATTTACAGAATTCCTTTGCTAGCCCAGGCATATGAAAATCTAAACACTCTCAAACAGTAGATAGTCCTTCACTTTGCCAATACAAATGTCTCTGAAAAATTGACCATTTTGAAAGATAAATCAAGATGTAAAATCCAAAAGAGAAGTTTCTTGAGGAGCATGTTAAGTGTGTAAATTTTGAAAGTCACAGACAAGTTAAACATCTACTTGTAATACTTAATAATTCAGTGAATATTTAAAAGCACATTCTTTTGATTAGGTTAGAAGTAATACTTTTTTTACTTATTTTTTCATAGAACAATTTTATTCAGACTCTTCAAATGTGTCTTCCTTGTTCAGGTTTTTGTCATTAGGATCACTTATTGAAACATCTAGCACAATTTTCCAAAACATGTTATTTTTATTTTCACCTGAGTAATTTTAACATAACTTCCTGAGTCTGTCTTCCTGAAAATTCACCCAAGCCTTGATACTAATTCATGTAATAAAAAGTTTCTTTTTTTACCTTATACATAGATATTTCTGATCCATACAATATAATCATTTATTGTATCGCTCTTAAAAATTAATTTTAAAAGTCTACCTACAATAACTTCCAACACTTTGAGGTATTATCCCCACACAAATTAGTAAAATTAATGTGAAATACTTACTTTCTTATTAACACATTCTTCCAAGTAACCTAGGTTTTGAAAATTAACATTGATTGGAGTAATTATAAGTAATTATAAGATAATGTATCATCTTCAGACAGAACTTTGCTGTTCAAAATGCCTTAAGTGACTTTATAAGGACTCAGGTATTAGGTGACTACTTCCTATTTTTTAGGATATTTTTGAAGGGGGAAACATTCTTGCCCTTGTATTTGAGATTATATGATTATCCTGTTAACTGTAAATGTGATGAAAAAAACTGAGATGAAAGTGGAGAAGATACTTTAGCTATATAATAACTAATTACTCAATGTTAATATTAGGTTTTTAAAAAATGAAGAAGTCTATTCCAGATTATTATTTTTAGAGAAATTATTAAAGGTAACCGGGTTCTTTCTTTATCATCATATAGTATATTAATATATCAATAAACCATCATTTATATATTTTAGAAATTACATATATACTTTTTAGAAGAGCAAAATTCATTGTGAAGTTATTTGTAAGCCTGATTGTCACAGGTTTTGATGTTTTTTCCTTTCACATCCAAATGGCAGTGTGACAGATCTTTGGGAAATTTTGTATCAATTACTTTGAATATTATGAGTCCTATGTAAGAAGAAACCATTTAAAAAATTGTGAAAATTAAAGATTAGAGAAGCATCTCAGAAATTGACAAGTTTTAAAGGATAAATCAGGACAGAAGATGAATAGGGATTTAAGGTTCTGGTTCTGAACTCTCAGGTGTTTATAGCCATTGTGCAGATACAGCACAGTCATTTTGAATATATTCTCTAGCAATTATTTTTTAATATGTTTTGCATAGCTTGTTCGACCAGTCACCATGGTGCCTAGTGTTCCAGGAATTCCAGGTCCTTCCTCCCCTCAACCAGTACAGTCAGAAGCAAAAATGGTAAGCAAGATTTTACTTGTTCTGCACGTTTATTGAGCCCTTTTTGAACTGGTTTTTCCATTAAAGCCTGCTTCAAATGTACAATATAGATCAGATTTTATAAAATTTTAGAAAGTATCACACTCTAGAAGAACTAGAAAATTTGGAGAAGTTTCCATTAGCTAGTGACTAGTTAGTGGTACTTTAAAGATTTTATTTATTTGTCAGATAGAGAGCGCAGGAGCGAGCACAGGCAGACAGAGTGGCAGGCAGAGGGAGAGCGGGCTCACTGCCAAGCAAGGAGCCCAATGTGGGACTCGATCCCAGGACGCTGGGATCATGACCTGAGTGGAAGGAAGCCGCTCAACCAACTGAGCCACCCAGGTGTCCCTAGTTGTACTTTAAAGTAAAAGTAAATGGATGGATTTGGAAGTTAAGTTCTAATTATTGTCATTGGTTTGTCTGTAGCTTTTCTTTTCTTTCTTTTTTTTTTTTTGGCTGTAGCTTTTGAAACAAAATCTCCTCCTGGTGGTGGCTAGGAATATTACAGCTGAAACTAGATGTAGTCATCTGAAGGCAGTACAGAGGGTTTTATAAACAGTGACACAAATTAGTTTAACAGTGTTAATAAGAATTCTGAAATCATATACAAGTTAGCAAATGTTACACATAATGTATAAAGAAAAACTACATTTTTGAGTTGTGTTTTGACACTTAGAAATTAGTGTTGCTGGGTGCCTGGGTGGCTCAGTGTGTTAAAGCCTCTGCCTTTCAGCTCAGGTCATGATCCTGGGGTCCTGGGATCTAGCCTCACATCAGGCTCTCTGCTCAGCAGGGAGCCGGCTTCCTCCTGTCTCTGCCTGCTTCTCAGCCTACTTGTGATTTCTGTCAAATGAATAAATAAAATCTTAAAAAATAAAAAGAAATTAGTGTTGTTTAAGGGATGAGCTATAGATTAGGAGACAGGAGACATGTGTTTTAATTTTAATCCTAACTCTGCTGCTATTCACTACTCTTAAGCCACTTTAACTTTGAGGAGATTCAGTTTCCTTATTTGTAAAATTAAAAGATTAAACTTTTATTTCTAGAGTTTCTCTTAGCCTAGATTCCATAAACGTGCCAAATTCCTTAGTAAAAAAGCCTAAAACTGCTGCTGGTTGTTTTTTTTTTCTCTTCTCCTTAACCCATGTAATTCTACCTTCTATAGCCTTGCATACTTCAGGGCTTCTTAACATCAGTTGATGACTGCGCCCTTAGAAAAATCAATAGATAGTTATTAGACAGCTGTTAGTCAAGTTCTGTCCTAGGCGCTTTATTACCAATATAAATTTGTATAAAAACTATTATATATTGCAAAGCTTTAAGTTTTTTACCTCTGTTCTCCATTATAACAAATAATCAATCTAAAATTGGCATGTGATGACTTTAACAATAAAACTTAATACACCATCTGAATGAACAATGGTTGAGGAGTATAAAAATTAGCTGGTTATTGATTGTGGGGAGAGAACTTTTTGAAAATCCAAGAGGGAATTTTTTTCATATAACAACATGTTTAGCTCAAAGCTTTGGAAATACTAAGATGAATCATCTTCACTTAATAGCAGAAAAGCTTCATTGGGAATGTTTTTTACACTTCCTACTTTAAACATACTGTGCTAGTGAAAAATTAGTTGTACACCGCATCTAAAAATACATCTACATATTCAGTGGATTTTTTTTCCTAACAAATTAAATCTGATTTGTTCCTTTTGAATTAAAGAAATACTTTGGGCTGTAAGAAGAATAGGCCATATTTATAGAAACTATTAAACTTAATACTTTTACTTCAGTAATTTTTCCTTTTAGGTCACCAGGAAATTAACAAGAATAAAAGTGTTTTGTGTGCTTTTATATTAGAAAAAAATCAAAGCTATAACTTTAATAAATTTATATATGAACAGTCATTGGTTGGAGGCACGGGGAGTCATAGATTGCCCCACTTAAATTTAACAGTCCAATTAAATTTATTATTAGAATTTTGCTAATGTAAAATAACCATATTTAGGTGATTGCCTATTTTAATTGGGGTAGTAAATAAGATTGTCCTGTTTTATTTAAATAAAAGACTCAGAAATTAGTCTGTTTCCTTTTTTTCTTTAACTTTTCATTATGGGAAATCTCAAACATATACAAAGTAAACAGTTATGGTATAATGAACCCCCATGTACCCATTATCAGCTTCAATTATTAGCAATATAACTGCCATTCTTGTTTTATCTATCCCTCAGACCATTCCCTACCCAATTCAATTATTTTTTAATAGGCCCTTCGTAATGTAAAATTTATATACATTGAAATGAACCAATCTTAACTTTGATATATAAGTGTATTAATCTAACTCACACTGTTCTCATGGTATAGAATGTTAACATCTACTCAGAAAGTTTATTTCCCTCTCCAGTCAGTACACCTTCCCAGCTCTTCTGATCTTTGTTACCAGCGGTTGGTTCTAGAATTTCATACAGGTGGAATCAATATATATTCTTGTGTCCAGCCAACCATATGTCTGAGATTTATCCATGTTGTTGAATATATGATAATTTGCCTCTTTTTATTGCTGAGTAATACACCATTGTACAAATTACCACAGTTTCTTTATCCATTCTCTTGTTGGTGGACACCTGAATGGTTTTCAGCGTTGAGCTTTGTGAATAAAGATGCTGTGCACATTTTTATATAACTCTTTTTATGAATGTTTTACTTTCAGTTCGTCTATCAACTGAAGAGTAGAATTGCTGAGTAAGAAGGTAGTTATACATTTAACTTTGTAAGACACTGCCAGACCCTTTGCCAGAGATATGCATTCTCACAAGCAGAGTATGGGAATTCCAGTTGTTCCCACATTTTTGCCAACCTTTAGTTTTGTCTGTCATTTTTATTGCAGATATTTCTAGGAGTTTGTAGCAATATTTCATGGTTTCAATTGCATTTCTGATTTTGCCAGATGCTTTTTGTGGTATCTTCTGCTGATTTTTTAAATTGAGTTTTCTCTTATTATTATGTTATAGGAATTCTTTAGATATAATAAATACAACATTTTTGTTACATATATCTTACAAATATTTTCTCTTAGTCTGTAGCTTGCCTTTATTTTTTTTTTATGGTGTATTTGTACTATCATTGATTGCTACTTTTATCTCCAATGCTTGCTTCCTTCTGGTTAATTGGGTTTAATTTGCCTGTGTTTTCTCGGCGAAAGTGGAAGCTTAGATTATTGATTAAATCTTTTTACCTTTCCCATATAGGTATTTAAAGCTATAGATTTCTTTTTTTTTTTTTTTAAGATTTTATTTATTTATTTGTCAGATAGAGAGTGCAGGAGCGAGCACAGGCAGACAGAGTGGCAGGCAGAGGCAGAGGGAGAAGCAGGCTCACTGCTGAGCAGGGAGCCCGATGTGGGACTCGATCCCAGGATGCTGGGATCATGACCTGAGCCAAAAACAGCTGCTTAACCAACTGAGCCACCCAGGCGTCCCTATAAATTTCTTCTTGTTCACAAATTTTGATATGCTAGATTTTCATTATTGTTTATCTTCTAATTTCCTTTGTGATTTCTTCTTTCAGCTATGGGTTATTTAAAAGTATATTATATAATTTCCTAAATATCAGGAAGCTTTCTTTTTATCTTACTGATTTCTATTTTAATTACATTGTGGTTTGGGAATTTACCACCTTTCGTATATTGATTGTCCTGTGTTTCCATTTTCTAATATATCATACTTATTGGGCTCATTTGTGAAAATAGACATTGCCATTCTACCAGGTAACATGAACTGGTAACAAAATAACAATTGCCTGGGATGCTGAGGGAGTTCTAATTAATTGGGGGTTTTTGGTTGTTGTGGTACAGAAATTATTTCACATCTCACCATTGGCTTCGTGTCTGTGTGTGTGTATGTGTTTTTAAATGTTTCACACAGGGAGAGCAGGAGGGAGAAGCAGGCCTCTCGCTGAGCAGGGAGCCCAGACTCCCCTGGGATCATGACTGAGCCTAAGGCAGATGCTTAGCCAGCCAAGCCAGCCAGGCACCCTGGTTTTATATTTTTATCAAATATTACTAGTCTGTTTCCCCTACCTTAATAACATAAAATGAACATTGTTGACTATTTGTTAGAATTTTCAGTGCTTACATGTCATCATCAACTGTACTTACATATTGCTGTAAGTACAAAACTAATCTACTAACATTAGGAAATAACCTGAAAATCGTTCAGTTTTTGTAGTTTGATTCATCTTCATGTGTTTTGCCTTAGACTCATTTAACAATTATTTCTTTCGATTGTTACTTATTTAATGAACATTTCTTAGGTACTAGGAAATAAAGCAGATATGGTCTTAAATCTTGAGATTTTTCTTGCAAATGGTTGTGGTGATCATCAAAATTCTTTTTACCTTTTTAAGGCCATTAGTCATGTTTTTCAGCAGTTAGAATTATATCAGTGATTTTTGGTTTTTGGTTTTTGAAGCCCTTGATGATAACTTTTGTGCACAAAAACAATTATTCAGGGACTATTTAAAAAAATACTATATTTATTAAAGCTACCAATTCAAAAACTTAATTCTTCCTTAAATTCTCAAGGCCAATTTACAAATCCAATTATATAATGATTATTTTTAAAGGTCTTTAAATATAGTTAATCTTAAACATGCTAAACTTAATTTTAAACTTAATATATCCCATTTTCTCCGTAGGCCCCTCAATTATCTAACAAACTTCCCTAAAAACTTTATTAACTTTAAAGTTTGATGAAACTTCGAGTGGGGCTTGGTTTCTTAACAGTCTAGTATTAAGGGGATTGGTTAGACTATCTTTGGTTTTCCAACTGAAGTCATAGACTAAATTGATCTCTTAAACATTTTATTTATTTTTTTTTAAGATTTTATTTATTTGAGAGAGAGAGAATGAGAAGGGGAGAAGGTCAGGGGGAGAAGCAGACTCCCCATGGAGCTGGGAGCCTGATGCGGGACTCGATCCCGGGACTCCAGGATCATGACCTGAGTGGAAGGCAATCGCTTAACCAACTGAGCCACCCAGGTGCCCCTCTTAAACATTTTAAATTGAAATTCAAGTGTAACCTGTTACTCTGTGGCAAGTTATTCTAATTACTTCTAGGACATAAAATACAATTTAGCTACAGATTTTTTCTAAGTCTGAATTAAAATGTCAGTGTCCTTAATTTACCTTAATAAATTAAAAGGATTAGGGAGCTAAAAAAGACTTAGCAAATGAGAAAATAATTATATCATCCCAACTAAAGAAAGTTGAGACTGGGCTTATATTCCAGTGTGTGTATGTAGGTTTTTTAATGACCAGAAAAATGATCACAGGACTTGACTCTTCTCCATCAGTGATAGGACTCCAAATCCATGCTCTCCAAATGAGTGATTCCCAGATCATCTCCCTTAGATTCATGTTACACATTTAATCATTTTTCTGTTTGCCAATCTGCTCTCCATCCCAGTAAAGCTTACAATTTTTTCTTTCATGCTTGAGTTGGATTTTGCTTTGTTGTTGTTTTCAACTCTTCAAAAATATTTAAACATCCTCCCCATTTGATTCTTCATCTCTCCTAAGGATTTATTTGACCAGTATCATTATAATCTCTTTATGACATGCTAAATAGTGTAGTAGTGATTCTGCTAAAATGACATGTGGTTCAGAAGATATTATATACAAACCTAATGGTAACCACAAATCAAAAACCAGTAATAGAGATGCAAAAAAAGAGAGAAAGAAATCCAAGTATATCACTAAAGAAAGCCAACTTACAATGAGAGAAGAGAGCAAGGGAAGAAAGAAACAAAAGATTTACAAAAACAAAACAAATGACAGAATGCCGGGAACTACATATCTGTCAGTTAATACTCTGAATGTAAATGGACTAAATGCTCCAATCAAAGAAATAGGGTGGCAGAATGGATAAAAAAACAAGACCAATCTATATGCCGCCTACAAGAGACTCACTTCAGAC
Source organism: Taxidea taxus jeffersonii (assembly GCA_003697995.1). Lineage (NCBI taxonomy): Eukaryota > Metazoa > Chordata > Mammalia > Carnivora > Mustelidae > Taxidea > Taxidea taxus. The sequence goes on along the minus strand of ML111991.1, from coordinate 82,346 downwards.
CTAAAGACATACGCAGTTTGAAAGGGGATGCAGAAACACTTATTATGCAAATGGATGTGAAAAAAATGCTGGGGTAGTAATACTTACATCAGACAAAATAGACTTTAAAAAAAATCAGTCATCGTGATCAAGTGGGATTTATTCCAGGGATGCAAGGGTGGTTTAACATTTGCAGATCATTCAGCATGATAACATCACATCAATAAAAGGATAAAAGCCATATGATCATTTCAACAGATGCCGAAAAAGCATATACAAAGGACCACATCAATTAGTGATAAAAACCCTCAACAAAGTAGGTTTAGAGGGAACATACCTTAACATAAATCCAGCTTTTTTTTTTCTAAGATTTTATTTTATTTATTTGACAGAGATCACAAGTAGGCAGAGAGGCCGGTAGAGAGAAAGGGGTAAGCAGGCTCCCTGCTGAGCAGAGAGCCTGATGCGGGGCTCGATCCCAGGACCCTGAGATCATGACCTGAGCTGAAGGCAGAGGATTAACCCACTGAGCCACTAATACAGCTCGTCTATGGAAAATCCACAGCTGACATCGTAATGGTGAAAAACAGGGAAGTTTTCCTCTGAGGTCAGGAACAGATCAAGTTTTATTCAACACAGTCCTAGAAGTCCTAGTCACTGCAGTCAAACAAGAGAAAGGAATAAAAGGCCCCCAAATTAGTAAGAAAGTAAAACTTTCACTGTTGATAGATGACATGATGCTATATATAAAAAACCCTAAAGACTCCACCATAAAACTACTATAACCAGTGAATGAATTCAGTGGGTTCACAGGATACAAAATCAATGTACAGAAATCCATTGCATTTCTATACACTAATAATGAAGCAGCAGAAAGAGAAAATAAGAAAACAATCCCATTTTACAATTACTCCAAAAATAATAAAATACCAAGGAATAAATTTAGCCAAAATGGTGAAAGACATGTACTCCGAAAACTATAAAGCATTGAAGAAATTGAAGATGATGCAAACAAAGACGTTCCATGCTCATGCAATGATCAGGAAAACAATTACAGTTAAAATGTCTATACTGCCCAAAGCAATATGCAGATTTAATTCAGTCCCTGTCAAAATACCAGCAACATTTTTCATGGAACTACAACAAAACAATACTAAAATTTATATGGAGCCACCAAATACCCCAATAGCGAAAGCAGTTTGTTTGTTTTAAAGGTTGTATTTATTTACTTGAGAGAGAGCATGAGAGGGGAGAGGGTCAGGGGGAGAAACAGACTCCCTGCTGAGCAGGGAGCCCGATGTGGGACTAAATCCCAGGACTCCAGGATCATGACCTGAACTGCAGGCAGTCTCTAAACCAACTGAGCCACCCAAAGCAGTTTTAAAAATATATATATATATTTATATTTTATATATATAATGTATTTATATTTTATATATATATATAATGTATTTATTTGTCAGAGAAAGAGAGTACACAAGCAGGGGGAGCAACAGGCAGAGGGAGAAGCAAGCTCCCCACTGAGCAGGGAGCCCAACCTAGCCACCCAGGCATCTTGCCAAAGCAGTTTTTAAAAAGAACAAAACTGAAGGTGGCGCAATTCCACACTTGAAGTTATATAATGAAGCTATAGTAATCAGAAAGTGTGGTACTGTGGTACTGGCACAGAAATAGGTAAACAGACCAATGGAACAGAATGGGGAGCCCAGAAATAAACCCACAGTTTGTTTTTTTAAAGATTTTATTTATTTACTTGACAGAGATCACAAGTAGGCAGTGGGGTGGGGGGGAGCAGACTCCCCACCAATCAGAGAGCCCGACTTGGGGCCCAATCCCAGGACCCTGGATCACGACCCGAGCGGAAGGCGGAGGCCCCAACCCACTGAGCCACCCAGGCGCCCCTAAACCCACAGTTATATGGTCAGTTAATCTTCAACAAAAGGAGGCAAGAATATGTATTGGGGGAAAAGTCTCTTCAATAAATGATACTGGCAAAACTGGACCAGTTTCCTTCATCATACATAAAAATAAAATCAAAATGGATTAAAGACCTCAGTGTGAGAGTTGAAGCCATAAAAATCCTGGAAGAGAGCACAGGCAGTGATTTCTCTGACATTGACTGTAAGGACATCTTTCTAGGTAATGTTTCCTGAGTTGAGAGAAAACAAAAGCAAAAAGAAAATATTGGAACTACATCAAAATTAAAAGCTTCTGCACACCAAAGAAAACAACAAAACAAAAAGCCTACTGATTGGGAGAAAATATTTGCAAGTGACAGATCTGATAAAGGCTTGGCATCCAAAATATATCAAGAACCTACACAACACCAAAAAAAGACAAATAATCCAGCTTAAAAATGGGCAGAAGACATGAACAGACATTTCTCTGAAGAAGACATACAGCTGGCCAAGAGACACATGAAAAGATGCCCAATGTTACTCATCATCAGGGAAATGCAAATCAAAACCACAATGAGATACCACCTCACACCTGTCAGAAGGTCTGAAATCCAAAACTCAAGAAACAAGTTGGCAAGAATGTAGGGAAAAGGACAACCTCATGCATTGTTGGCAGGAATGCAAGCTGGGACAGCTACTATAGAAGCCAGTATGGAATTTCTCAGAAAATTAAAAATAGTACTACCCTTTGATCCAGTAGTCTCACTACTGAGCATTTACCCAGAAAAATACAGAGACCTTAATTGAAAGGGATATATGCACCCCTTTGTTTATTGCAGCATTATTGTTACAAGAGCCAAATTATGGAAGCAGCCTAAGTACCCATCAGTAGATAAATGAATAAAGAAATGGTATGTATATACAATGGGATATTACTCAGTCATAAAAAGAATGAAATCTTACCTTTTCCAACAGTATGAAAGACCTAGAGGATATAATGCTGAGCAATCTAAGCCAGTCAGAGAAAGACAAACACTATATGATTTCACTCGTATGTGGAATTTAAGAATCAAAACAAATGAATAAACAAAAAGTACAAACCCAAAAACAGATTCTTAACTACAAAGAACAAACTAATGGTTACCGGTGAGAAGGGGCAGAGGGTCAAATAGGTGAAGGCTATTGAGAGTACACTTACCTAGATGAACGTGGAGCAAAAATGGAATTGTGGAATCACGGTATTATACACCTGAAATGAATATATTACTGTCTGTTAACCACACTGGAATTAAAATTAAATACAGTGAAAGATATATTAAAAAATAAGTCATGTAGGAGAAATGGCATTAGAACACAGGAATGACTAGCACACTGCAGCTGAAGAGAAACTTATTTTTATCCTAAGATAACCAGGGATGCTTTTATGGGACCCTGATTTTCAGATGTCTAGTGCTTATAGGTAGGCATTTTTTGTGTCTACTACAGATATTGAAATGGATCCTTTTATTGCTAAATAAATTTCTTCAGAGTAGGCTTTTTTGGTTAGAACTTTTAAGTCTTTGGAAAAGTGAGAATGTGGTAAGAAAAAGAAGTGTAAAAAAAAAGAAGTGTAGGTGGGGATCCATGAATGCAAGATTATCTAGTATTTTTTAATACTACAGAAAAATTCCTAGCATCTGCTGTCTTCCAAAGAATTGCAGTAGACCTCACCAAATTTAGGTTTAGGGATTTTGTCATTAAGCATGTAAACAATAGATAGTTTGCATCTGTGTTACTCTTGTAATATAACAACTTTCTTATGTAACATTTGTAATCAAAAAGTAACTTGTCTGAATAAGAAAATATTAACCATCTAGGAATTTTGTTAAGATTTAATAAAGTATTTTGGTAGCATTCTCCACAGTCGTTCCTTTAAGTCTTGTGTCACAAACTGAGAAATACCTTTGCATACAGTGGGTAGCCAGTAGGTTTTCTGCAGGGGGTTTCTACTGAGAGCTGACAGAGGGCATCTTGGCAAATGTTCAGAAACCTACATTAACTTAGTTGGGCCCTGCATGGAACCTCATGTTCAGCAGAATTCTTCTGACCTGCCTCTGCATGCCAAGCTAATCAGCAAACACCTAATGAGGCCACTCCAAAGAAACAGACTCTCTCACAACCTACTTCATTTTCATATGTTCTCTGGGGGTGGGGAGACAAGGCTTCATGAGGACTGATGATGCTGCAAAGACCACAATAATGATAATTAACTTGCTGAATTTAGAAGATTATGCTGTTAATTAGTTGCAAAATAAAGATAAGTAATAGAGCAGCAGATGGTAGGATAACACCCAGGAGAAGGAGGGTTATTACTCTGATGAGTTTTTGTGGCACATATGAAATATGGATCTGACTTTTTCATAAATTGTTTCTAGAGAACATTATGTTTTTTCTTTGAACTATGATGGAGTAGTTTGTTCCTACGAAGTTCTGACAGATGTGATAAAATTTGTTTTCAGGAGTGTGAAATACAACCTAGAGTTTGAATAGCAAATTATTTTTAGCAGATTACTTAAAATGAGGAAGTAGTATCGGTCAGCACAACGAACTATTCATTCTCTGACACAGTTTATATCTAAGAAAAAAGTTTTCAATGTAGTAGTTGAATTTTACATTAGCTAAAAGTTGATTCCAAACATTAAAACACTAGTCTGCTTAGAAATACAGTACTAAAGATATTTTAGTTTTCTTTCCATCAATGTCTGTAGTTTAACATTGAAATTATGCTTAAGCTTTATTGTACATGTTGGGAATACAGACATTTTGGATCTCAATCTTTTTATTATATTAAATTTCTGTATGGAGAGAAATATCTTATTGACTGCTGATATACTTAGAATACTTCATATAGGCAAAAGGTCCAGTTTGGCAAAACTTCGAAGATGTGTTCAATGAGTTAGGAGTTAGCAGAATATGTGGTCCTTGCTCTGCTTCTGACTTACTCTTTGATTCTGGGAATTAACTTCATTCACTCTTTGGACCTTAGTTTGTCTATCTGTAAGCTGCTGATTCGACTAATTGATCATCAGTATATCTTCTAGTTCCAAAATTCTGTTTGAAAAAAATATCCATGGTATTTATTATATTTTTGCTTTGTTTTGTTTTAAGATTTTATTTATTTATTTGACAGAGATCACAAGTAGGCAGAGAGGCAGGCTAGGAGAGAAAGAGGAACAGGTTCCTTGCTGAGCAGAGAGCCCAAATCGGGACTCCATCCCAGGATCCTGGGATCATGACCTGAGCCGAGGGCAGAGGCTTAACCCACTGAGCGACCCAGGCGCCCCTATATATGTTTTCATTGATATTTTTGAACCACACTATTTGTCGTTCTTTAAGCTGTCTCTGACAAATATATATGGGTGGATTGTAGACATCCTTTTATTATAAAATTTTCATGAATCCTCATATTTAGTGACATCTTTTTATCCATTCTTAATTTTTTAGCTTATGTCTATTTTTTTACTGCTTTTTAAAATACGTACATACATATATATATACATATATATATGTATATATATACATATATATATATATGCAGTTCAGAACAGGGTAAATTAACCCTTGAAAATCTTTTTCTTAAATTTTATACCCAGTGGCATACTTTCTAAGTCAGACCCATTGTAATCAATGTAACAGCATGGAGCAAACATTAGAGCTTCCTCACTGGGTGAGTACTGTATACACTAGGGCAGTCAAGAGAGGATAATGAATGAATACTGATGCTGGTTTTTAAGTGCTCTATAAGGTAGTAACTTGCCCTACTAAAGATTATTCAAGAGAGTGATGTTTATGTACTTCAGATTCCCCTATGTGCAGTTACTGTATTTCATTAATTCTAAGAGTTAAGCTCTTCACTATAAAACTTTAAATGCTCTTCAGTTCTCTGTTTTCTACCTAAGGACTTAAAAATGTTTTATCAACACATAATTTACCAAGCTTCACATCTCAACAGCTGCTTATATTTATGCACATTTTATATCCAGAAATGAAAGCCCTGTAACCTAACAGAATAGATTGGATACGGTTTGCTGTATTTTGATGTGTAACATGCTGTTTTTAAAAGATTAACTATGCAGACTGACCACCTCCCTTGATTTTCCTCCTTTGTTCTGTTTATAATGACCTGCACTTTCAAACTCTGTTTTGAGTTCTTTGATCACTTTGCCTGCGTAGTAGTTCTGGTTGCAGCCAACTACTCATTTAATCCATTATCTAACTTTAATTTAATACACCAATGCCCATAGTATCCCATCAGTTATAAGGGTCTCAATTTCCTGCATCTTAGCTACTTATGTGACCTTGGGCAAATGATCTCTGGTTTCCTAATCTCTAAAGTAGCGGCACTGTCCTATTAGAAACTCATTGAAAAAATACTGGTAACAAGGATGAATTTCAAGTGCATTATGCTAAAAGGAAGAAGCCAAATTCAAAAGGCTGTTAACATTGTATAATTCCATTTACATGACATTTTAGAAAAGGCAAAACTTCGGGGATCAGAAAACAGATTAGTGGTTTCTAGGGATGGGGCGGGGCTGATAGGAGAGAAGTGTAAGGGAATTTGAGGGGACAGTAGCACTGTTCTATATCCTGATTGTAGGGTAGTTACACAACTCTATGCACTTGTTAAAACTCTAGAGCTATGCACAAAAAAGACGACTTCTTATATGTAACTTACACCTCAGTAAACTTTTTTTTTTTTTTTAAGATTTTATTATTTGAGAGAGCGGGAACACGTGGGGGTGGGGAGGGCAGGCTCCCCACTGAGCAGGGAGCCCAGTGCAGGTCCTTTGTACCAGGATCCTGAAATCATGACCTGAGCTGAAAGCAGACATTTAACTGACTGAGCCACCCAGGCACCCCAATAAACTTGTTTTTTAAATTACTGACTGACTTGTTTTTAAAATGATACCCAGAATCTACAATGAATAGCAGTAGACAGAAAATGTCCAGTAATACTTGTCTAGGTATAATTACTGCCTTGGGAAATTTTAGTGACGTTTTCATGTATGCTTTAGTTTCTCAGGGGTCTGGATCGCTTAAAGAGGATAAGGAGATACACATAAATGAAAACAAAGAAATTACAAATTTGGGGATAGTTGTACAATTTTCTAAGTTCTTAGTTGAAGTAAGTGAAAGCAATTGTACTAATGTCATCTGGGGGCCTCTTTCAGAAGCTCTTCTCTCTTTCCTACCTTATCAAATTTTGTGATGAAACTTTATTTTGGGCTTAAGGACTACATCTCATTTATTAAGAACAATATCAGCAATAATAGTCCCAGGTCTTTCAGGTCCCTTTCATTTCTAAGATATTACAGTATGATTATCTTATGCTAATTATTTCATGTTTATTTTTAACAATAAAACTACCCCAAATATCACTTGTGCCATTTTCGCCAAAGAATCCAATTTCTGTCAGTTAACAGATACATGTGTTGCTCAGTTATGTAGCAGATTAGTTTATCAGTTGCTTAAAAGTGGTACAGAGAAACATAAGGCAATCTCTGTTCTTGAAAGAGCTTACTAACTCAAAATCTTCCCTCCCCACCCCCCAAAAAAGAGCAAGCTTACTGTCTAGTTGAGGAGATCAGTTATTCACGTATAATACCTTTTTGCTTGTAGAATAATAAGCTTCATGCAAATTGCATCTTTATTAAGAGATAGCCATAAATGTTTAGGGCCTCTTTCTAACACTAGATTATTCATACTCTGACAGTGGATCAGGAACAATTCAGTTAACTGGCAAATGAAACATAGTAGAGGGGATAGACTTGGAACTAAATCTTACTGGAGACAGGGAAGACATAAGGGAGGCAAACCTAACTATAGGTTCTAGGAGGAGGTTCAGTCTGACAGTTTATATACTGGCCTAAAAAAATGCAACATCAGGTTATTGACCAAACAGGCACTGACATCAGACCATCAAGCAGAGATCAGTTGGGCGCAAATTTGGAAGAGGTTTAGATTTAAGATCTAGGGGGAGCCTGGAAAGATGGAGATATAGGAATGAGGTAGGAGAAAATAGGTGATAGTGTACATAATTAATTTGTGTGCTTATTTTAGTTGAACAGAGCTAAATATTTCCAGTCAACAGGGTTTTTATTTTTCTATCTTCTCTCAAAATTGATTAGGGAACGGCGAAGTGTAAAATCCTCTAGTAGTGCCAGACAGACTCAGGAAAGCTTCTCAAAGTGTTTGTCTTACTATTTGTAATGATAAAACTAATTTTAAAGCCAAATGTATTCTTGCATTCCTTAACAAGTATTTTGTTGTTGTTGTTAACCAAAGAATATGTTGGGAGTTGGAATTGTGGGAAGCAGTGAACTTTTTTTTTAATTGGTGTTTGCATTTCAGAGATTAAAAGCTGCTTTGACCCAGCAACATCCTCCAGTTACCAATGGTGATACTGTCAAAGGTCATGGTAGCGGATTGGTTAGAACTCAGTCAGAGGAATCAAGACCACAGTCATTACAACAGCCAGCTACATCCACTACAGAAACTCCGGTATGTGTTGTTTTTATCATTAGTACTTTATCATCCTTTAAGAAACAAATACAGTGTAATTTAAATGACCATTATATATACTTTGAAAAAAATTATTTCTGTTCATAATTCAAAAATATACCAGAAACCTTGGGAAAAGGTAGTTCAGTATAAAAGTATTGATACCCCAAAATAAATAAGTAAATAAATAAAATGGGCAATTGTTACTGATGAAGACACTGTGTAAATGCTTCTGTGGGTGTCTGTGTTTCTTGGCCTGACATGGCATAAATATCCATCGATACTTTTTAAATTATTTTTTTTATTGTATTCAGCAAGTAATGTGTGCATGTGTGTGTGTTTATTACATTACTAACATAAATCAAATGATTCTTGGATTAAAATCTGAGAAACATTGCCAAAGGAGCAGATATATATGCTTTATGGAAACTATTTATACTGGAGATCCTTTTCATTTATTTCTAGTTTGTGACTGCATATTAGATGACTAATATGTCTGTTATGTCTATAGTGCATTTCTAATGGAAGGAGTACTGTATTTCTGCTAAATGTTTTAGAACTCTATTTAGAACTTTTAAGATAAAGGTACTTAAATACTTACTACTAGCATTGGCATTAAAAAGCAAAACTTTGCAATTAAAGAAACAGGTAAGTGGCAAGTTTTAGATTGCCTCATAATTGTAACTTTTTAGATAATTGTATTTTATCTTCACAAACTTAGAATAAAGTGGAATGTAGGGGCGCCTGTGTGGCTTAGTTGTTAGGTGTCTGCCTTTGGCCCAGGTCGTGATCCCAGGAGTCCCACATCGGACTCCCTGTTCAGCAGGGAAGCCTTCTTCTCCCTCTCCCACTCTCCTGCTTATGTTCCCCCTCTCACTGTGTCTCTCTGTCAAATAAATAAATAAAATCTTTAAAAAATAAATAATAAAGTGGAATGTAATTGTGGTAGTCATCCATTAAACAACTTGAGAGCAAGAGATAAGGAAAATAAGTGTGTGTGTTTTAATGTCATAATTCAGAGATTAGCAAACTGACTCAGGGGCCAAATCCAGGCCATGGCTGTTTTTTCATATGGTCTGCAAGCTATGTGTGGTTTTTACATCTTTAAAGTTTATTTAAAAGAAATGATTGTATTATTTATTTATAGTAACTAAAGTTTACCTGGATCTAATTTTTATTTATATCCTTGTATTGGATGGGAGCTTCTTGAAGGCAGGACTTTATCTGCTTGTTTACTGTTGTATCACTACTTTCTGGGGTACTCCCTATGTTCTTTTTAATAATGAGGAATGAAGGGCGCTTGGGTGGCTCAGTGGGTTAAAGCCTCTGCCTTCGGCTCAGATCGTGATCCCAGGGTACTGTATCTGGCTCTCTGCTCGGCAGGGAGCCTGCTTCCTCCACTCTCTCTGCCTGCCTCTCTGCCTACTTGTGATCTCTGTCTGTCAAATAAATAAATAAAATCTTTAAAAAAAAATGAGGAATGAATGAATCAATGGAAAGAGAGAGAGGAAGAAGAATACATGTGTTTTAAGTAGCCCTAAATCCTTGTTAGGTGTAAAAATATACAAACATAACTAACTCTGTATTAGTTTCTGCTTATAATACTTGTGATTAGTATTTGTGTAATAACTGAGTTGTCAATTAAAAAAAAAACTGTTCTTTCCTTTTTAGCCAAATGAGTAAAAGAAAAAGAAACTATTATCAATAAGTTAAGAGGATGAAGAAAATAAAATATTTCAAGGTTGCCATTCTTGAAGCAAGCTATTAGAAATATTTTTCTAAAAGATTAACTTACAATTATGTATGTAAAAGAAATGATCTAATTTAATACTTTATTACAATTAAAATACAGTATAAATTAAATTGCCCTCAGAATTTTTAATCCTAGTTATTTGGGAAAGGAATTAAATGATAACATATGTTTCTTGGAGTGTGTGGAGTGAGAAGTAGTTTGGTGATTTCCCTGCGGAACTTGCATTGAGCTTATATAGAAGACTTTTGTGTATTATGTAGGTAAGGAGAAGATAGAAGTTTTGTTTATTCACACCATTTTGGAATATACTTATAGGTAAAGGATTGTTTTCAGGCTTCCTTGGGTCATGTGTCTGTGGTCACAAAGTGCCATTTCCTTTGCACTGTTTCCAAGGGTTCATTTCCTATCTCCCAAGTTCAAGTGTTTTGTGGCACAATTTTGGGATTTGAGAGAGGCTTGGACATACTGTTCTGTAATCCCAGATGCTAGACAGTATCACTAGTGACTGAAAACTGTCTTTGGCTGATCTGAAATAACTAGGCTGATGTGTTGAGAGGCAAGGGGAACCAATTAAAATTAAAACCTAGACTCCTGTGGAATTCTGCCAACCAGGAGAATGAAAATCAATAATCATATGAACCTGACCCTAAATTTCAAAAACCGAAGAAAAGCTGAGTATACCAAAATATGTACATGTGGTAATTCCCTCTTACCTGCAGTTTAGCTCCCAAGGTTTCAGTTTTTCATGGTCAGCCATAATCCAGAAGTAGGTGATCCTCCTTCTGACAGGCTGCTAGAAGGGTCATTAGTAGCCTAGCACTATGTCATAATGCCTTTATCATTCACCTCACTTCACATCATGACATAGGCATTTTTTTAAATTAACATTATTTGCCCCACGGGTACAGGTCTGTGAATAGTCAGGCTTACACACTTCACAGCACTCACCATGACATGGGCATTTTATCTCGTATCACAAGAAGAAGGGTGTGAGTATAGTACAATATTTTAAAAGTGAGAAAGAAAGACCAGGCCATTCACATAACTTTTATTACACTATATTGTTATAATTGTTCTATTTTATTATTAGTTATTGTTGATTTCTTATACTTAATTTATAAATTAAACTTTGTAATAGGTATCTCTGCATAGGGAAAAACATATTGGGTTCAGTACTGTCCGTGGTTTCAGGCATCCACGGGAGTCCTAGAACATATCCCCTGCTGATAAGGGGGCACTACTGTACTTTTACTCCTCAACTTCTTACTCAATTTTAAAGAAACCAGTTTTTAAGAGAAAATTTTTTATTTTTTATTTTTATTTGTTATTTTTAAAATTTTATTTAAAAAATAGCAAGTAGGGGCGCCTGGGTGGCTCAGTGGGTTAAAACCTCTGCCTTTAGCTCAGGTCATGATCTCAGGGTCCTGGGATCGAGCCCCGCATCAGGCTCTCTGCTCAGCAGGGAGCCTGCTTCCCCCCACCCCACGCCTTTCTGCCTGCCTCTCTGCCTACTTGTGATCTCTGCCTGTCAAATAAATAAATAAAATCTTTTTAAAAAAAAAATAGCAAGTAAATGGTTTTTCATAGTGAATTAAGTAAATTATTAAATTTTTTTACTTTAGTCCTTTATAATTTTTCAAAGGACTGTATTATACCATAATGTTAAAAAGTACACTTGGAAAAATATAAGATCTATACATGTTCATTTGTATTGCGTTTTCAACTTCTTCATTTTATTTCTATATAAATGAAATATTACACAAACTTGAAATATATTCACTATGATAATGAATTAATGAGAATCTTCTTTTAGCAGTACTTATTTATTTCAAGGAATTTGTTAAAGCACAGGGTGATTATGTCATCTCAAAATATTGATATATACAGTGAGACTTAGAAAACAAAATTAGTAGATCTTCCTCTTCTGCCACTCTTTACTACCCGTGTTCTCACTCATTATATACAAACATAAAAAACTTCCATTTGTGTTTATTACAGGCTTCTCCAGCTCACACAACTCCACAGACCCAAAATACGAGTGGTCGTCGAAGGAGAGCAGCTAATGAAGATCCTGATGAAAAAAGGAGGAAATTTTTAGAGCGAAATAGAGCAGCAGCTTCACGATGCCGACAAAAAAGGAAAGTCTGGGTTCAGTCTTTAGAGAAGAAAGCAGAAGACTTGAGTTCATTAAATGGTCAACTGCAGGTATGGTGCCTATATGTAAATTTGGTCTTATTTTTAGTAATTGTGAACTTAGCTCTCCCTGTTTTTTCCAGTTAGCCATCCAGATATTTTAACACACAATATTAGGTGTGTATGGAATCTACAGTAAAGCATAGTTTTATAAACCTATTTGAATAATGAGATGAAGTAATACAAAACTTGCAACACTAACACAATAAGGAAATGTTAGATGTAAGTTTTTACTTGTGTACTACAAAAGTACCAAAACTATCTGGCTTAAACTTTGTAAAGTTGTGGTATATAAAATTCAAAGAATCTTAAAATTTAAACTGTCACTGGTATTTCACTTTTCTAGTTTTTTTGGTTTGCATCACAACTGTAAAGTTGCTTCAGTAATATTTTTAAGTTCTCTGGTTCTTTGAATTAAAAATTTTGTTTATTTAGAGTGAATGTAGTGCTTAGAGAAAATGTCAGATTGACAACTTTGGAAACTGAAGGGCTCTAATTATCCACAGAACAGGTACAGTATGGCCAGTGGCAGTAAAAAATCACTTCATACTCCCTGCCACTGTGCCCCACATGGGTTTCTTAGTAGCCACATGGGATAAAAAGGTTTTAAGACTCCTTTTTCAGTCTTATGCTAAAATTTCTGGTAATGGTGTCACAGAGCACTAAGATTATTTCTTTCATTCTGCTTTTTCTTTCTTCCTTTCCTCCTTTTATTTTTGTTTTGTTTTGTTTAAAGATTTATTTATTTATTCATTCATTTGTTTTAGCAGGGGGGTGGAGAGAAAGAGAACTAGGGGAGGAGCAGCAAGAGAGGGAGGAGAAGAGAAGCTGAGTGACTCTCCACTAAGCACTGTGACATGGGGCTGGCTGAATCTCAGGACTCTGAGATCATGACCTGAGCCGAAATCAAGAGTAGAAGGCTTAACTTAATGAGCCACCCAGATGCCCCCCCCTTTTGTTTTGTTTTAATGTGGTGAATATTCTCCAGGAAAATCTTGTAAACTACCAGTTGATGAGCATCAGCTAGAAAACTGATGTTAATGAGTTGTAGTCATTACTGGTCAGTCTTCTGAATTAGCCATTCCCAGTGAAAAATGAATCTTTCCATATAATCATAATTGATGTTGAGACTTGCTATTTTGTTAAATCTGTCTTTAAGGATGTCACCAATATAAATGTCTGTTTAAATGCTTAGGAAAAAGTTTTTAACATCAGACATAGCACTTACTAATGTAAATTTTATAAAAATTGTTTTATATGTGAGGTTTTATATTATTTATATGTAAATTTTCAAATACTCATGTTATATTAACAGAACGATTTAGGTGCATTTATTTTTTTTCTTTTTTCTTCATCTTTTAAAATTCCGTATTGTGCTTTAGATCTTTTTTTTTTTTTTTTTAAGATTTTATTTATTTATTTATTTGACAGACAGAGATCACAAGTAGGCAGAAAGGCAGACAGAGAGAGGGGAAAGCAGGCTCCCGCCGAGCAGAGAGCCCGATGCGGGGCTCGATCCCAGGACCCTGAGATCATGACCTGAGCCGAAGGCAAAGGCTTTAACCCACTGAGCCACCCAGGCGCCCCTGTGCTTTAGATCTTGATGCATAAGCTCTAGAACAAGTAAATTGTCTTGCAAAATTTATTCTTAGCCATTTTATTTTAACCATTTAGAAAAAATTTAAACATGACATATCACATCACAGATACATATACATATATATATGTGTATATATATGTATACATAATATATACATACATACACATACACTAGGATATTTTAAAAAACATTGTCTTATCATCATCTGATAAATTCTTATTCAAGAACTATTTTCATAACTTCTTAGGAAAAAAACTTCTGACTTTTTCCCTTTTAAATAAAATGAGGCAGATTATAGGTACTAATTTATTTATGCTCAAAAATTGGCTCTTCTTTGCCAGGTCTTCCTTAGATTATGAATTACTAGTTTAAATTTTCAAATACTCATGTTACATTAACAAAACAATTTAGGTGCATTTATTTTTTTTCTTTTGTGTTCTTAACAAAATTATTCTTCTGAATGACTTGGCTATTTTTTAGTTGTCATTCTTAGTTAGCCTCAATTGCTTTATCCATAGAATAGAAATAAGTTCCTGTTGATCCTACTTCCCTGAGGATTTTTTGCATAAATCAGTTGAGTTAGAATGAATGCAAGTTTTTTTTTTTAAGTTGTCTCAACTTTTGGGACAAGTATAGATTGTCAACAAGTAAAAGCTTGACAATATCAAGTATTGGTGTGGATATAGATGAAGAGAAATTTTTTTTTCAATATAAACATATAATGTATTTTAATGCAAGTATTTTTAAATACATAAATTTTAAATCTTAAATTTATCAATATTTTCCTTTGTAATTTGGCTTATTGTCCTTTTTTAAGAAGTAAAAATGTTTGAAAACTGTACTGTACAGGGGTATAGGATTTTACATTTACAGGATATTCTTCGACTTTAGGTGGGCCAGTTTATTGCTTTGACCCAAGTCATGGCAATATTAACAGCTTTCATGAGATACTGCTATTTCCATAATTGTATTGCAGCCCTGGTCACCATTACTAATAGCAGCAGTGCTTTGTTATTTCAGAAAACCTTGAAAAATTCAGTATTCAAGATAAGTATAATCTTTGTTTCATTCATCTCCTGTTTTTTCCACCATACAAACTATGATTAAATGTTACTATTGTAAAACATATTTTTGTATTTAATCTCAGTAGAAATTTCTTGATTGGAGGAATAAAGGCAGGATTTATCATCTAGGTAAAAGTTAACAACACATCATTTCCAACGTGAAACTTTTAAATAGAAGTCAAATTCAAGAAATTCCTAAATTAAGCTCTACAGTTGAATATAACATTAGTTAATACCTCAAATTACGAACAGAAAAGTAAAATCTGTATCTTTAATCATTGAAAACTAAGTGATGATGCAATCATGGTAAGACAAAGTGTTCTTAATTTTAGAAATGCATATCAGAATATCAATATATGAGATGATGTATTGTCTTTTTTTAAAAGATTTTATTTATTTATTTGAGAGAGAGAGCATGGGGGCAGGTGCAGAGGGAAAGAGACAAGCAGACTCCACAATGAGCACAGATCCTGCTGGAGAGCTCAATCCCATGACTCTGAGATCATGACTTGAGCAGAAATCAAGAGTTGGATGCTTAACTGAGCCATCCAGCATCCCCTAAGAGATGCTCTTTAAAATACTTTTGCGAAAAAAGAAAATGAAGTTCATATGTATGTGTAACCTGGAAAATTAGAATATATTGTTAGGGGTAAAAAGAAAGTTGTTGAAAACAGCCCAAATGTCCATCAGTAGATGAATAGATAAATTATGGTATGTATATACAATAGAAGATTATTCAGGCATAAAAAGGAATGAATGTGGATGAACATGCTAGAATGTAGATGAACTCAGAACATTTTTCCTTAAGTGAAAGAAGCCAGAAACAAAGCCACCTATGACTCTGTTTATAGGAAATATCTAGAAGGGGGTGCCTGGGTGGCTCAGTTAAGTGTCAGACTCTTGATTTGGGCTCAGATCACGATCTGAGGATAGTGAGATCGAGCCCCACATCAGTTTCCACGTGGGTGTGGTGTCTGCTTGAGATTCTCTCTTTTTCTGTGAGAAAAAAAGGAAAATATCAAGAGAGAAATTCGTAGAGATAAATGCAGATTGATGGTTGCCAGGAATGGGGTCAAGGGGTAGGGTGGTTAATGGGTAAGGAGTTTTACTCTGGACTGACAGAAGTGTTTCATAACCAGATTGAGGGAGATGGCTGCACAACATTGTAAATGTACTGAACGCCACTAAATTGTTCACTTTAAAATGGTTAATTCTAGGGGTGCCTGAGTGGCTTATTTGGTTGGGTGTCTGCTTCTGCTTGGGTCATGGTTGGGTCATGGTCTCAGGGCCCAGGGATCGAATCCCGCACCAGGCTCCTTGCTCAGTGGCAAATCTGCTTCTTTCTCTGCCTGACGCTCCCCCTGCTTGTGCTTGCTCTCTGTCTCTCCCTCTCTCTCTGACAAATAAATAAAAAATCTTTTTAAAAAATAAAATGGTTGGGACGCCTGGGTGGCTCAGTGGGTTGAGCCACTGCCTTCGGCACAGGTCATGATCCCAGCGTCCTGGGATCGAGTCCCACATCGGGCTCCTTGCTCGACAGGGAGCCTGCTTCTCCCTCTGCCTCTGCCTGCCTCTCTGTCTGCCTGTGCTCGCTCGCTGGCTCTCTCTAACAAATAAATAAATAAAATCTTAAATAAAATAAAATAAAATAAAATGGTTAACTCTAGCTCATGGGAATGTCAACTCAGTAAGTTACTAAAAAAAAATAGTGTACACTAAAATAGCACAACTCTGTTCCATTAATAAAAGGTTTATAGTTAGATGGACATATGTGTAGATATGGAAATTGGCATACGAATGAATCCCTAAATTATAAGTAGAATTTTAGGAATGACATGTGCCAGGAGTAAGTTGTGAAGAGGCTGTTGAGAGCATGAACGGTTTGGTAAGAAAGGTCCTTCAATTATGACTTTTCTCTATTGTTTCAAGTGGGTAAGTGATTTTTATTTTTTGTTGCTTTTTAGTTATCAAATAAAACAAAAACAGTTTTAAAAAGTGGAAGATTGGGGCACCTGGGTGGCTCAGTGGGTTAAGCCTCTGCCTTCGCGAAGCTCAGGTCATGATCTCGGGGTCCTGGGATCGAGCCACGCACTGGGCTCTTTGCTCAGCAGGGAGCCTGCTTCCCCTCTCTCTCTACCTACCTGTGATCTCTCTTGCTGTCAAATAAATAAATAAAATATTAAAAAAAAAAAGTGACAGATTCTGGTTTTCAGAGTATTAAGAGTTAATAACATGCTTATGACAGATTCAGGCAGAAAAAATTTCAGTCTGCCAACAGCAAAACCGTTAACTGTGAAGAACGGAATGACTTGTAAAGAAAATTGAATGTCACAGATATAATTAAACTCTACTTTATGTGAAAACATTCATCAATTCTACATTTCCTTAATAATCCTTCACGTGACATACAGGCTTAGCTGATCAGTATAGTGGGCAGTAATGACCCATGGTTACTTATATATTACAAATAAATTTTAACAAGTGTTGAGGTGTGACTGTACATATTTTTGCTAAATACATATTAGGTTTTAAAGAACATTAATTATTCAGCTCTCTTGCCCCACTCACTGAATTTAATTATATTTTAACTTTCTAAAATTGTTGCTAAAAAGACAATTTCATCAAATTGTATTAGAGACACGGCAATCTAGACCAAAACTTGGATAATGTTGATTATCAATCATTACATTTTTAAAGATAATATATGATTTTATTATCTTGAAAGAGTTTTCACCTCTTTGTGGCTTTTTCAGTTACACTCATTTTTGAATTTTGATTTCAGCTTACAAATTCAGCATGTTTCCTTTGTGAACAAAGGCAGAGTCTTTACTAATAGTAGCTCCTTAACATTACTCTTTGTATATAACTTGGGAGTTTTTGTTATGGATTTTGCCTTTTTTTTTCCTTTTTAAAAAATATTTTATTTGAGAGAGAGAGAGCAAGCACAAGCAGGGTGAAGGGCAGAGGGAGAAAGAGCCTCCCTGCTGAACATGGAGCCCAACGTGGGACTTGATCCCAGAACTCTGGGATCATGAGCGAAAGACAGATACTTAACTAAGCCACCCAGGCACCCAAGAAAAACTGTTTTCTTTTTTTTTTTTTCTTTAAGCTTTTTTATTTAAACATATAATGTAACCCCACCACCCTCTCCCAACCTTTCTCCCCCCCGACCCCCCTCAGTTTGTTTTATGACATTAAAAGTCTCTTTTGCTTTGTCTCCCTCCCGATCCCATCTTGTTTCATTTTTTCTTTTCCTACCACCTTAACCCCCACCCCCGTTGCATCTCTACTTCCTCATATCAGGGAGATCATGTGATAGTTGTCTTTCTCCAGTTGACTTATTTCCCTAAGTATAATACGCTCTAGTTCCATCCATGTCGTCACAAATGGTAAGATTTCATTTCTTTTGATGGCTGCATAGTATTCCATTGTATATATATGTATACCACATCTTCTTAATCCATTCATCTGTTGATGGACATCTAGGTTCTTTCCATAACTTGGCTATTGTGGACATTGCTGCTATAAACATTTGGGTACACGTGCCTCTTTGGATCACTACGTTTGTATCTTTAGGGTAAATACCCAGTAGTGCAATTGCTGGGTCATAAGGTAGCTCTATTTTCAATTTTTTGAGGAACCTCCATGCTGATTTCCAGAGTGGTTGCACCAGCTTGCATTCCCACCAACAGTGTAGGAGGGTTCCCCTTTCTCCACATCCTCGCCAGCATCTGTCATTTCCTGACTTGTTCATTTTAGCCATTCTGACTGGTGTGAGGTGGTATCTCATTATGGTTTTGATTTGTATTTCCCTGATGCCCAGTGATGTGGAGCACTTTTTCATGTGTCTGTTGGCCATCTGGATGTCTTCTTTGCAGAAATGTCTGTTCATATCCTCTGCCCATTTCCTGATTGGATTATTTGTTCTTTGGGTGTTGAGTTTGCTAAGCTCTTTATAGATTTTGGATACTAGCCCTTTATCTGATATGTCGTTTGCAAATATCTTCTCCCATTCTGTCAGTTGTCTTTTGGTTTTGTTGACTGTTTCCTTTGCTGTGCAAAAGCTTTGGATCTTGATGAAGTCCCAATAGTTCATTTTTTCCCTTGCTTCCCTTGCCTTTGGCGTTGTTCCTAGGAAGAAGTTGCTGAGGCTGAGGTTGAAGAGGTTGCTGCCTGTGTTCTCCTCAAGGATTTTGATGGATTCCTTTCTCACGTTGAGGTCCTTCATCCATTTTGAGTCTATTTTCGTGTGTGGTGTAAGGAAATGGTCCAATTTCATTTTTCTGCATGTGGCTGTCCAATTTTCCTAACACCATTTGTTGAAGAGGCTGTCTTTTTTCCATTGGATATTCTTTCTTGCTTTGTCGAAGATTAGTTGACCATAGAGTTGAGGGTCTATTTCTGGGCTCTCTATTCTGTTCCATTGATCTGTGTATCTGTTTTTGTGCCAGTACGATACTGTCTTGGTGATGACAGCTTTGTAATAGAGCTTGAAGTCTGGAAATGTGATGCCACCAACTTTGGCTTTCTTTTTCAATATTCCTTTGGCTATTCAAGGTCTTTTCTGGTTCCATATAGATTTTAGGATAATTTGTTCCATTTCTTTGAAAAAATTGGATGGGATTTTGATAGGCATTACATTAAATGTGTAGATAGCTTTAGGTAGCATAGACATTTTCACCATATTTATTCTTCCAATCCATGAGCATGGAACATTTTTCCATGTCTTTGTGTCTTCCTCAATTTCTTTCATGAGTACTTTATAGTTCTCTTGAGTATAGATTCTTTGCCTCTTTGGTTAGGTTTATTCCTAGGTATCTTATGGTTTTGGGTGTAATTGTAAATGGGATTGACTCCTTAATTTCTCTTTCTTCTGTCTTGTTGGTGTAAAGAAATGCAGCTGATTTCTGTGCATTGATTTTATATCCTGACACTTTACTGAATTCCTGTACAAGCTCTAGCAGGTTTGGAGTGGAGCCTTTTGGGTTTTCCACATATAGTATCATATCATCTGCAAAGAGCAATAGTTTGACTTCTTCTTTGCCGATTTGGATGCCTTTAATTTCTTTTTGTTGTCTGATTGCTGAGGCTAGGACTTCTAGTACTATGTTGAATAGTAGTGGTGATAACGGACATCCCTGCCGTGTTCCTGACCTTAACGGAAAAGCTCTCAGTTTTTCTCCGTTGAGAATGATACTTGCCGTGGGTTTTTCACAGATGTCTTTCATAATATTGAGGTATGTGCCTTCTATCCCTACACTTTGAAGAGTTTTGATTAGGAAGGGATGTTGTACTTTGTCAAATGCTTTTTCAGCATCTATTGAGAGTATCATATGGTTCTTGTTCTTTCTTTGGTTAATGTATTGTATCACATTGATTGATTTGCGGATGTTGAACCAACCCTGCTGCCCTGGAATAAATCCCACTTGGTTGTGGTGAATAATCCTTTTCATGTATTACTGGATCCTATTAGCTAGTATTTTGGTGGGAATTTTCGCATCTATGTTCATCAAGGATATTGGTCTGTAATTTTCTTTTTTGATGGGATCCTTGTCTGGCTTTGGGATCAAGGTGATGCTGGCCTCATAAAATGAGTTTGGAAGTTTTCCTTCCATTTCTATTTTTTGGAACAGTTTCAGGAGAATAGGAATTAATTCTTCTTTAAATGTTTGGTAGAATTCCCCTGGGAAGCCATCTGGCCCTGGGCTTTTGTTTGTTTGGAGATTTTTGATGACTGTTTCAATCTCCTTACTGGTTATGGGTCTGTTCAGGTTTTCTATTTCTTCCTGGTTCAGTTGTGGTAGTTTATATGTCTCTAGGAATGCATCCATTTCTTCCAGATTGTCAAACTTGTTGGCGTAGAGTTGCTCACAGTATGTTCTTATAATTGTTTGTATTTCGTTGGTGTTGGTTGTGATCTCTCCTCTTTCATTCATGATTTTATTTATTTGGGTCCTTTCTCTTTTCTTTTTGATAAGTCTGGCCAGGGGTTTATCGATCTTATTAATTCTTTCAAAGAACCAGCTCCTAGTTTTGTTGATTTGTTCTATTTTTTTTTTGTTGTTTCTATTTCATTGATTTCTGCTCTGATTTTTATTATTTCTCTTCTGCTGGGTTTAGGATTTCTTTGTTGTTCTTTCTCCAGCTCCTTTAGGTGTAGGGTTAGGTTGTGTATTTGAGACCTTTCTTGTTTCTTGAGAAAGGCTTGTATCGCTATATATTTTCCTCTCAGGACTGCCTTTGCTGTGTCCCACAGATTTTGGACCGTTGTGTTTTCATTATCATTTGTTTCCATGGTTTTTTTCAATTCTTCTTTAATTTCCTGGTTGACCCATTCGTTCTTTAGAAGGATGCTATTGAGTCTCCATGTATTTGCTCTTTCCAAATTTTCTCTTGTGATTGAGTTCTAGCTTCAGAGCATTGTGGTCTGAAAATATGCAGGGAATGATCCCAATCTTTTGATACCGGTTGAGACCTGATTTATGACCCAGGATGTGGTCTATTCTGGAGAATGTTCCATGGGCACTAGAGAAGAATGTGTATTCTGTTGCTTTGGGATGGAATGTTCTGAATATATCTGTGATGTCCATCTGGTCCAGTGTGTCATTTAAGACCTTTATTTCCTTGTTGATCTTTTGCTTGGATGATCTGTCCATTTCAGTGAGGGGTGTGTTAAAGTCTCCAACTATTATTGTATTCTTGTCAATGTGTTTCTCTGATTTTGTTATTAATTGGTTTATATAGTTGGCTGCTCCCATGTTAGGGGCATAGATATTTAAAATTGTTAGATCTTCTTGTTGGACAGACCCTTTGAGTATGATATAGTGTCCTTCCTCATCTCTTATTATAGTCTTTGGCTTAAAATCTAATTGATCTGATATAAGGATTGCCACCCCAGCTTTCTTCTGATGTCCATTAGCATGGTAAATTGTTTTCCACCCCCTCACTTTCAATCTGGAGGTGTCTTCAGGTCTAA